>JAUMJJ010001018.1:0-31018 GCA_033556795.1 Tapera naevia | reverse complement strand
CCGCCCCCCAAAGATGAACCCCAAAATCCAGCGTTTGTTCCTCAAAACCTTGGGGGGGGGGACCTTAAAGGGGGGGGAATGATGGGGTGGGGTGGGTGGAGATTAGAGGTCATGGAAGGGTGGGATCTTGGAGAGGTTTGGGTTGGAGGAGTTTAAAGGTCTTAGAATCATGGAAAGGTTTGGCTTGGAGGCACTTTAAAAGTGATAGAGTCATGGAATGATGGGATGGGTTGGGGTGGGTGGAGTTTAGAGGTCCTGGAGTGGTGGGATCTTGGAGTGGTTTGGCTTGGGTGGAGGTTAAAGGTCATAGAGTCATGGAATGATGGAGTGGGTGGAGTTTAGAGGTCATGGAATTGTGGAATTGTGGAGAGGTTTGGCTTGGAGGGAGGTTAAAGATTGGAGGGTGATGGAATCATGGAATGGGTTGGCTTGGAGGGACTTTAAAGGTCTTAGAATTGTGGAATCATGGAATGATTTGGGTTGAATGGAGTTTAGAGGTCTTGGAATTGTGGGATCTTGGAGAGGTTTGGCTTGGGTGGAGGTTAAAGATCATAGAGTCATGGAATGATGGAGTGGGGTGGAGTGGATGGAGATTAGAGGTCATGGAATTGTGGGGTTGTGGAGAGGTTTGGCTTGGAGAGACTTTAAAGATCTTAGAATCATGGAATGATGGGATGGGTTGGGTTGGATGGAGTTTAGAGGTCCTGGAATGGTGGGGTCTTGGAGAGGTTTGGCTTGGGTGGAGCTTAAAGGTGATGGAATCATGGAAAGGTTTGGCTTGGAGAGACCTTGAAGGTCCTGGGATGGTGGAATCATGGATTTGGAGAATCCTGGGATGGTGGAACCACCAAGTGGTTTGGGTTGGATGGAGCTTAAAGGTCCTGGAGTTGTGGAGCTGTGGAAAGCTTTGTCTTGGAGGGACCTTAAAGATGATGGAATCATGGAATGGGTTGGGTTGGGGGGACGGGACCTTGAAGATGATGGAGTTGTGGAATCACAGAGTGGTTTGGGTTGGATGGAGCTTGAAGATGATGGAATGGGATGGGTTGGGTTGGAGGAGCCCTTGGAGATGATGGGATGGGTTGGGCTGGAAGGGCCCTCCAAGCCCACCCAGACCCATGGGCAGGGCCACCTCCCTCTGGCCCAGGGTCTCCTTCATCTTCCCACCCTTCCTTTAATCCCACCCTTGACCTTCTCCCCTTCCACCACCTCAAGGGGCTCCAGGGCTGTGGGAGCTGCTCCAACCCAACCCATTCCATGATCTTTGAGGTCTCCCCACCCCATCCCCTGGTTCCATGATCTTCAGGGTCCATCCAACCCCAGCCCATTCCATGATCTTTGAGGTCTCTTCTAACCCAACCCATTCCATAATTCTCTGATCTTTGATATCTTCTCCAACCCATCCCATCCCACGATTCCAAGATCTTTAAGGTCCTTCCAACCCAACCCATTCCATGATCTTCAAGGTCTCCTCCACCCCAACCCATCCTGTGATTTTCTAATCTTTGAGATCTTCTCCAACCCAACCCATCTCCTGATTCCATCATCTTTGAGGCCCATCCAACCCAACCCATCCATGGTCTTTGAGACCCATCCATGGTCTTTGAGGCCCATCCAACACATCCATGGTCTTTGAGACCCATCCATGGCCTTTGAGGCCCATCCAACCCAACCCATCCATGGTCTTTGAGACCCATCCATGGCCTTTGAGGCCCATCCAACCCAACCCATCCATGGCCTTTGAGGCCCATCCAACCCAACCCATCTATGGTGTTTGAGGCCCATCCAACCCAACTCATCCATGGTCTTTGAGGCCCATCCAACCCAACCCATCCAACCCAACCCATCCATGGTCTTTGAGGCCCATCCAACCCAACCCATCCATGGTCTTTGAGGCCCATCCAACCCAACCCATCCAACCCAACCCATCCATGGTCTTTGAGGCCCATCCAACCCAACCCATCCATGGTCTTTGAGGCCCATCCAACCCAACCCATCCATGGTCTTTGAGGCCCATCCAACCCAACCCATCCAACCCAACCCATCCATGGTCTTTGAGGCCCATCCAACCCAACCCATGCCACGACCCTTGAGGTCCCCGGCCAGCCGTGGTGCTGGTGGCCCCAGGAGATGACCTGGGGTCTCTTTGTCCCTCCAGGTGTGGTCCCTGCCTGAGGATCGCCCCGGCCTTCAGCGCTCTCAGCTCCAAGTACCCTCAGGCCACCTTCCTGGAGGTCGACGTCCACCAGTGCCAGGTGGGTGCCCCAGGCTCCTCCCCAGCTGCAGGAGAGCACCCCAAGGGGCAGCAGATCTCCTGACCAGGAGGTCCTCCCCAGCTTTCCTGGAGCCCCTTCTGTGCTGGAGCCTCGGAGGTTCCTCCAGAGCCTTCTCCAGGCTGGACAACCCTCAACTCTCCCACCCTGTCCTCCTCCAGGAGGTTCTCCAACCCTTGGGTCCCCTCCGTGGCCTCCTCTGGACCTGCTCCACCACCTCCAGGTCCTCCCTCTGCTGAGGTCTCCAGACATGGCCCAGGGAAGCCGTGGCTGCCCCAAACCTGGAGGTGTCCAAGGCCACGTTGGATGGAGCTTGGAGCCCCCTGAGCCAGTGGGAGGTGGCCTTGGGGTGGATCTGGGTGGCCTTGGAGGTCCCTTTGGACCCAAACCATTCCAGGAACCCCTGGAGATGTCAAGGTGGCTCCTGGAGGTGTCGTGGTGGCTCCTGGAGATGTCCAAGGCTGAGTTGGATGGGGCTTGGAGGCCCTGATCCAGGGGGAGGTGACCCTGGGGTGGATCTGGATGGCCTTGGAGGCCCTTCCCACCCCACCCCACCCCTTTCCCCCTCGTCCTCCAACTGGAACCTTCTCTCCCACCCCCCCAAGATGTCCTCTGCGCCGAGGCCTCCCGGGGGGGAGCTCCTGAGCGTGGTGGCATCTCTGATGGGTTCCTCCTCCTCCTCCTCCTCCTCCTCCTCCTCCCAGGGCACCGCGGCCACCAACAACATCTCGGCCACCCCCACCTTCCTCTTCTTCCGCAACAAGGTCCGGATCGACCAGTACCAGGGGCGGACGCGGTGGGGCTGGAGGAGAAGATCAAGGCCCACCTGGAGAACGACCCCGGCCCCGGTGACGACGGAGACATCCCCAGGGCTACGTGATCTGCAGGTCTGCTGGCCTCAGGCCTCCCCTAGGGCCCAGGGGGGGTGGGATGGGGGGTGGAGAAGACCTCTCAGCTCATCCGGCCCAACCCCCATCGTGGCCACCAGGCCTGGCCCCAGGAGCCAATCTCCAGGGCTTCAGGTTCCACCACCACCTTGGGGTGGAATCTTGGAGTCACTGAGCTTGGAGAAGCCCCCTGAGCTCATCCAACCCAACCCCATCATGGCCACCAGGCCCTGCCCCAGGAGCCACATCTCCAGGGGTTTCAAGCCCTCCAGTTCCACCACCACCTTGAGGTGGAATCTTGGAGTCACTGAGGGTCGGAGAAGCCCCTTGAGGTCCTTCAGCCCAACCCCATCGTGCTTGCTAAACCATGGCCCAGTCCCCACACCAGGGGTTTGAGCCCCTCCAGCGGGGTTTGAGGTGCTCCAGGGCTGGAGGTTCCACTCACCACCTTGGGTGGAGTCACTGAGGGTGAGAAGCCCCTTGAGGTCCTCCTTTTCCTGTGCCCAGTCCCACCTTGCTGGTCACACGCTTGCTGCTGTAAGTCTCACGCTTTGAAGTCCTGGTCACCTTGTCATTCTTGCCCTCCCTTCTCTGTCTCTCCAGTCTTGTCTTCCTCCCCCAATCCTTCCAAACCTTTCCCTACCCATATCTTAACCCTATCTTCAAATTCTCTCTCTCCTTCTTCTCCTCTTCCTCCTTCTTCTCTCCTTCTTCTCACCTTCTTCTCACTTCCCCTCCTTCTTCTCCTCCACCTCTCTTCTTCTCCTCCTCCATCCTTCTCGACCTCCTCCTCCTTCTTCTCCTCCTCCTCCTTCTTCTCCTCCTCCTCCTTCTCCACCTCCTCCTTCTTCTCCTCCTCCCTTCTTCTCCTCCTCCTTCCTCCACCTCCAACCAACCAACCACCTCAACTCCACCAACCTCCTCCTCCTCCTCCACCCTCCAATCTCCTCCTCCTCCAACTTCTCCTCCTCCTCCTCCTTCTCCTCCAACCCTCCACCAAACCACCACCTCCAACATCACCACCACCTCCAACAACTCCTCCACCACAACTCCACCACAAACACACCACACCAACAACCACCTCACCTCAACACCTCCTCCTCCTTCTTCTCCTCCTCCTCCTTCTCTCCTCCTCCACTCCTCCTCCAACCTCCACCTCTTCACCTCCTCCACCAACCAATCCTCCCTCCTCCAACACACCTCACCACCTCCTCCTCACTCCTCCTCCTCCACCTCAACTCACTCCTCCTTCTTCTCCTCCTCCTCCTTCTTCTCCTCCTCCTCCTTCTTCCTCCTCCTCCTTCTTCTCCTCCTCCACTCCTCCTCCTCAACTCCTCCTCCTCCTTCTTCTCCTCCTCCTCCTTCTTCTCCTCCTCCTCCTTCTCTCCTCCTCCTCCTTCTTCTCCTCCTCCTCCTTCCTTCTCCTCCTCCTCCTCTTCTCCTCCTCCTCCTTCTCTCCTCCTCCTCCTTCTCTCCTCCTCCTCCTTCTCCTCCTCCTCCTCTCTCCTCCTCCTCCTCTCCTCCTCCTCCTTCTTCTCCTCCTCCTCCTTCTTCTCCTCCTCCTTCTTCTCCTCCTCCTCCTTCTTCTCCTCCTCCTCCTTCTTCTCCTCCTCCTCCTTCTTCTCCTCCTCCTCCTTCTTCTCCTCCTCCTCCTTCTTCTCCTCCTCCTCCTTCTTCTCCTCCTCCTCCTTCTTCTCCTCCTCCTCCTTCTTCTCCTCCTCCTCCTTCTTCTCCTCCTCCTCCTCTTCTCTCCTCCTCCTCCTTCTCCTCCTCCTCCTCCTTCTCCTCCTCCTCCTCCTTCTTCTCCTCCTCCTCCTTCTTCTCCTCCTCCTCCTTCTTCTCCTCCTCCTCCTTCTTCTCCTCCTCCTCCTTCTTCTCCTCCTCCTCCTTCTTCTCCTCCTCCTCCTTCTTCTCCTCCTCCTCCTTCTTCTCCTCCTCCTTCTTCTCCTCCTCCTTCTTCTCCTCCTCCTTCTTCTCCTCCTCCTTCTCTCCTCCTTCTTCTCCTCCTCCTTCTTCTCCTCCTCCTTCTTCTCCTCCTCCTTCTTCTCCTCCTCCTCCTTCTCCTCCTCCTCCTCCTCCTCCTCCTCCTCCTCCTTCTCCTCCTCCTCCTCCTCCTCCTCCTCCTCCTCCTCCTCCTCCTTCTCCTCCTCCTCCTTCTCCTCCTCCTCCTTCTCCTCCTCCTCCTTCTCCTCCTCCTCCTTCTCCTCCTCCTCCTTCTCCTCCTCCTCCTTCTCCTCCTCCTCCTTCTCCTCCTCCTCCTTCTCCTCCTCCTCCTTCTCCTCCTCCTCCTTCTCCTCCTCCTCCTTCTCCTCCTCCTCCTTCTCCTCCTCCTCCTTCTCCTCCTCCTCCTTCTCCTCCTCCTCCTTCTCCTCCTCCTCCTTCTCCTCCTCCTCCTTCTCCTCCTCCTCCTTCTCCTCCTTCTCCTCCTCCTCCTTCTCCTCCTCCTCCTTCTCCTCCTTCTCCTCCTCCTCCTCCTCCTCCTCCTCCTCCTCCTCCTCCTCCAATGGTTGGGTTGGAAGGGCCCTCCAAGCCCCCCGAGATCCATGACCAGGGTCACCTCCCCTTGGCTCTGGTTGCTCCAAGCCCCATCCAACGTCCCCTTGGACACCTCCAAAACCCATCCCAGGAGCAGGTCCAGGGCCTCCCCATCGGGTTCCCCCGGGAGGTCCCTCCCCATGTCCTGCCCCACTTTGGTTTTGTGGTGTCTCCACCCTCCAGACCCCACCCTGAGGTCCTCCAGGGCTGGTGGAACCGAGCAGGACTTCCACGTTGGCTCTTCCACCCTCCTTTTGGTTGGAGAAGACCTTTGAGGTCATCCAGTCCAACCCCAGCCCCTGAGGACCACATCTCTGTGGGCTTTGACCTCCTCCAGGGATGGTGCCTCCACCACCCCCCGAGGAGCTTCTTCCAACCCTTCCCATGATCTCCACGTCCCATCTGAACCTCCCCTGGGGGCACCTTGAGGTCATCTCCTCTCCTCCCACCCCTTGGCAGAAGAACCCAGCGCCCACCTCCCTGTGACCTCCTTGCAGAGGCCGTTGAGGCCTCTGCTCTGGACCAACCCAGGTCCTTCAGGTCCCCCCAGGTCCTTCAGGTCCCCCCAGGTTCCTCCAGGTTCCTCCAGGGTCCTCCAGGTTCTCCCCAGGTCCCTCCAGGTCCCCCCAAGGTCCCTCCAGGTCCCTCCAGGTTCTCCCCAACCCCTGGTGTTTCCGTTGAGCTCCAGCCCAAGGTCCCTTCCTTGTGGGCTGAGAAGACACCAACGAGGGGTCTTCTTCAGCCTGGAGGTCCCAGCCAAGGTTGTCCTGGTTCCTCTTCCAGATGGACCTGGTGACCTTCATCAACAGAGCCGGCTGCGAGTGCCTCAACGAGAGCGACGACCACGGCTTCGAGAACTGTCTCAGGAAGGACCTCTCCTACCTGGAGTCGGACTGCGACGAGCAGGTCCGGGGGGACCTCCAGGGGGACCTCTTTGACCCTTCTCCACCAGCTTGGGAAGCCCTTGGCTTGGGGAGGAGCTGAGGAGGACCTGGGTGGGGTTTGGAGAGGATGGAATCGTGGGGTGGGGTGGGGTGGGAGGGCCTTGGAGGTGAAGGGATGGGTTGGAGGGACCTTGGAGAGCTGGGATGGGTTGGAAGGACCCTGAAGACCATGGGTTGGGTTGGAAGGACCTTGAAGACCATGGGTTGGGTTGGAAGGACCCTGAAGACCATGGGTTGGGTTGGAAGGACCCTGAAGACCATGGGTTGGGTTGGGTTGAGAGAACCTGCAAGACCATGGGTTGGGAGGGCCTTGAAGACCATTGGTTGGGTTGAGAGAACCTTCAAGACCATAGGTTGGGTTGGGTTGAAAGAACCTTGAAGACCTGGGATGGGTTGGGTTGGGAGGGCCTTGAAGACCACGGGGTTGGAAGGCTCTGTTCTCCTCTTGGTTGGAGAAGCCCTTGGAGGTGGTGGAGCCCAAGCCCCTCGTGTCCCCCCCTCTGAGGTGTCTCCAGGGTCTCTAATGGTGGCCTCTTCTCCCCCAGCTCCTCATCACCGTCGCCTTCAGCCAACCCGTGAAGCTCTACTCCATGAAGCTCCAGGGCCCGGACAACGGTGAGGGACATCTCCAACCCATCCTCCTCTTCCAGCCAGAGCTGGACCTCCTGGCCCAGGGACCTCCCCTGGGACTGAGGGTCCTCCAAGCCCCGTCCAACCCGGCCGTGAAGACCTCCAGGGAGCCTTGGCTTGGGTTGGGTTGGGTTGGAAGGGACCTCCAAGCAGCAAGACCAGAAGCACCATCTGAGGGGACTTTGAGGGGCCACCAGGACCTCCCTGAGATCCTGGAGGGGCCGTGGGGTCTCCTGGGGTTCCACGGCTGCCCTGGGGGGGGTTTGAAGGTCCCTCCAACCCAATCCAAGACCTTCAAGGTCCTTCCACCCCATCCCATAGTTCCGTGGTCTTCAAGGTCCTTCCAACCCAACCCAACCTGTTCCATGGTCTTGAAGGTCCCTCCCACCCCAACCCATTCCATGATCTTGAAGGTCCTTCCAACCCAACCCATGGTCTTGAAGGTCCTTCCAACCCAACCCATTCCATGATCTCGAAGGTCCCTCCAAGCCAACCCAAGACCTTCAAGGTCCTCCCACTCCATCCCATGGCTCCATGGTCTTCAAGGTCCCTTCCAACCCAACCCTCTCCATGTTCTTGGAGGTCCCTTCCCCCCCCAACCCATCCTGTGGCCTTCAAGGTCCTCCCAACCCAACCCATGGTCTTGAAGATCCTTCCAACCCAACCCATCCCATGATCTCGAAGGTCCCTCCAAGCCAACCCCAGATCTTCAAGGTCCTTCCAGCCCATCCCATGGTCCTGTGCTCTTGAAGGTCCCATCCCACGGGGCCTCCAGACCTTCTCCAGACCCCTTGACCTCACGTGGTGCCCAGAAGCCTCCTGAGGAGCCCCAACCTCCCGTCCCTTCCCTCAGGCCAAGGTCCAAAGCTCATCAAGATCTTCACCAACCTCCCCCGTTCCATGGACTTCGAGGAGGCCGAGCGGAGTGAACCCACCCAGGCCCTGGAGTTGTCCCCAGAGGACATCAGAGAAGATGGCGTCGTCCAGCTCCGTTACGTCAAGTTCCAGAACGTCAACAGCGTCACCGTAAGCTCCTCGGGGACCTCCTCCTGGGGTCCCACCACCCCCTGGGCCTCCTCCTGCTGCGGCCTCGGCTGCTCGACGCGTTGGACCTCCAGGAGCACCCAGAGCTGGCCTTGGGGCACCTCCTGGGGGGGCCAAACCCACCCCACCTGCCCTTGGACACCTCCTGCTTGGGCAGAGCTTCATCCAGCCTGGCCTTGGACATCTCCAGGTTCCTCCAAGCCCATCCAACCTGGCCTTGGGAACCTTCTGGTTGCTCCAAGTTCCATCAAAGGAGGCCTTGAGCACCTCCAGGTTGGGCAAAGCCCATCCAACCTGGCCTTGGACACCTCCTGGTTGCCCCAAGCCCATCCCACCTGGCCTTGAGAACCTTCTGGTTGCTCCAAGTCCCATCAGAGGTCTTGAACATCTCCAGGTTGGGCAAATCTTCATCCAACCTAGCCTTGGCCACCTCCTGGTTGCTCCAGGCCCCATCCAATGAGGTTTTGGCCACCTCCTGGTTGCCCCAAGCCCCATCCAATGAGGTTTTGGCCACCTCCTGGTTGCCCCAAACCCCTCCAAGTTGGTCAAAGCCCATCCAACCTGGCCTTGGCCACCTCCTGGTTGCTCCAGGCCCCACCCACCGTCACCGTGAACATCTCCAGGTTGCCCCAAGCCCCTGGTGGTTGCCCCAAAGCCCCTGGTGGTTGCCCCAAGCCCCACCCACCGTGGCCCTCACCCCTTCCCCGGGGTCCCTAGGTCCCAGGTGGACCCTTCAGCCCTTCCCTTTGGTCTTCTCCTGCCCCAGCTCTTCGTCCAGTCCAACCACGGCGCCGAGGAGACCACGCGGATCACCTACTTCACCTTCATCGGGACCCCGGTCCAGGCCACCAACATGAACGACTTCAAGAGGGTGGGTCCTGGGCCTCCCCCACCACCACCTCGGCCTCGTTGGGACCTTCTCCAGGAGCCCTTTGGGCCACCAAAGGCCCTCGGTTCTCCCCTCACCTCCGGGTGCTCCCGGTGTCCTCCTGGAGCTTTGGGCTCTCCTGCTCGGCTTCTTCTCCGTGATGGGCTGGGGTGGGCTTGGGTTGGACCTCCAAGGTCCATGGGCAGGAGGGAACATCTCCAGGTTGGTCCAAGCCCCATCCAGCCTGGCCTGGAGCACCTCCTGGTTCTTCTGAGAGCCTCCTGGTTGCTCCAGGCCCGTCAGATGTGGCCTTCAACATCTCCTGGTTGGTCCAAACCCCATCAGATGTGGCCTTGGAACATCTCCTGGTTGGTCCAAGCCCCATCCAACCTGGCCTTGAGCATCTCCTGGTTGGTCCAAACCTCATCCAACCTGGCCTTGAGCATCTCCAGGTTGGTCCAAACCATCAAATGTGGCCTTGAACATCTCCAGGTTGGTCAAAGCACCTCCAGGTTGCTCCAAGCCCATCAGATGTGGCCTTGAACACCTTCAGGTTGCTCCAAGCCCCGTCCAACCTGGCCTGGGAGACCTCCAGGGATGGGATCTTCTCCCATCTTGTCCCTTCTCTGGGCAACCTGGGCCAGGTCCTCTCCACCCTCCCAGGAGAAGATTTCTCCCCTCGACCAGCCCCAACCCCTTCTCCTCCTCCTGTCCCACCACCCCCTGAGCGAGGGCCCCTCCTTGGCCTCCCTGGAGCCCCTCAGGAGGCCCTGGAGGGGTGGGAGGAGGTTCTCCAGGAGAGGGGGAGATGGACAAAGGCTCTTCAGGAGAGCAGGAGAAAGCTGCTCCAGGAAGGAAGGAGAAGGTTCTTCAGGAGAGGTGGGGAAGGAGGGGTTTGGAGACACCAAGAGGGGTTTGGAGACACCAAGAGATGTTTGGAGACCCCAGGAGGGGTTTGGAGGCCCCAAGATGGGCTTGGAGACCCCAAGAGGGGTTTGGAAGCCCCAGGAGATGTTTGGAGGGACCAGGAAGGGTTTGGAGGCCCCAGGAGGGGTTTGGAGACCCCAAGATGGGTTTGGAGGCCCCAAGAGGGGTTTGGAAGCTCCAGGAAGGGTTTGGAGGCCCCAGGAAGGGTTTGGAGACACCAAGAGGGGTTTGGAGACACCAGGAAGGGTTTGCAGACACCAAGAGATCTTTGGAGACCCCAGGAGGGGTTTGGAGGCCCCAAGATGGGTTTGGAGACCCCAAGAGGGGTTTGGAAGCCCCAGGAGATGTTTGGAGGGACCAGGAAGGGTTTGGAGGCCCCAGGAGGGGTTTGGAGACCCCAAGATGGGTTTGGAAGCTCCAGGAAGGGTTTGGAGGCCCCAGGAAGGGTTTGGAGACACCAGGAGATGTTTGGAGACACCAGGAAGGGTTTGGAGGCCCCAAGAGGGGTTTGGAGGCCCCAAGAGGGGTTTGGAGGCCCCAAGAGGGGTTTGGAGGCCCCGGGTGTCCCCTCCAGGCTGGGCCATGACCTCCACCTCTTTCTCCTCCCCAGGTGGTTGGGAAGAAGGGGGAAAGTCACTGAGGGCCCCGGAAAGCTCCAGAAGGACCTCCTCGGCCTCCCCTTTGGGGGGGGGCTCCTCCGGCCCCTCCAGGAGAAGCTCTCGAGCAGAACCAGAGACTCTGGGGACCTCCTTGGCCCTTTGGCCACCCAAGCCCTGCTCCTCCTCCTCCTCCTCCAGGTGGGACCTCCCGGGGGTCCCGACCTCGCGCTGTAAATAAAGAAGCCCCGGCCTTGGGCCCACGGGGACCTCTGGTTCCTCAGGGAACCCCCCCGGGGCCTCCAGGGCCTCCTCCAACCACGGCCTCCGGGGAGGCTGGGACCTGGGGGGGTCCCGGGGGGGGGATTGGAGACATCGGGGGGGGTTTGGAGGCATCAGGGGGGGTTTGGGGTCCATCCCGGCCCCTCCCCTCCCGGTGGCCCCGGTTTGGTCCCTCCTGAGGTCGCTCCAGGCCCAGGAGGTGGCGCCCTTGGCCCTGGAGAAGACCTTGGGGGGGGGGGGGGGGAAGGGGGTGGGGAAGGTGGGGGGGTCTCGGGCCCATGGCCAGGGCCTCCTCGTGGGACCCTCTGGACCTGCTCCAGGAGCTCCAGGTGCTTCCTGAGCTGGAGAGAGGAGAGGGCCCACCAGGACCTGGAGAACCTGGATCCGTGGGCCAAGGGGTGGAGAGGGACCTGGAGAACCTGGATCCATGGGCCAAGGGGTGGAGAGGGACCTGGAGACCCTGGATCCATGGGCCAAGGGGCTGCAGAGGGACCTGGAGACCCTGGATCCATGGGCCAAGGGGTGGAGAGGGATCTGGAGAACCTGGATCCATGGGCCAAGGGGTGGAGAGGGACCTGGAGAACCTGGATCTATGGGCCAAGGGGCTGCAGAGGGCCCTGGAGAACCTGGATCCGTGGGTCAAGGGGTGGAGAGGGCCCTGGAGACCCTGAATCCATGGGCCAAGGGGGTGGAGAGGGCCCTGGAGAACCTGGATCCATGGGCCAAGGGGCTGGAGAGGGCCCTGGAGAACCTGGATCCATGGGCCAAGGGGCTGGAGATTGACCTGGAGAACCTGGATCCATGGGCCAAGGGGTGAAGAGGGACCTGGAGATCCTGGATCCATGGGCCAAGGGGCTGGAGAGGGCCCTGGAGATCCTGGATCCATGGGCCAAGGGGGTGGAGAGGGCCCTGGAGAACCTGGATCCATGGGCCAAGGGGCTGGAGATTGACCTGGAGAACCTGGATCCATGGGCCAAGGGGTGAAGAGGGCCCTGGAGAACCTGGATCCATGGGCCAAGGGGTGGAGAGGGACCTGGAGATCCTGGATCCATGGGCCAAGGGGTGGAGAGGGACCTGGAGATCCTGGATCCATGGGCCAAGGGGTGGAGAGGGACCTGGAGATCCTGGATCCATGGGCCAAGGGGCTGGAGAGGGACCTGGAGAACCTGGATCCATGGGCCAAGGGGCTGCAGAGGGCCCTGGAGAACCTGGATCCATGGGCCAAAAGGAGGCCAAAAGTCCTCAGTTCCTGCTTTTTCTCCTCATTTCCAGCCCCACCAAGGGTTGGGTTTGGAGGAGGAACCTCAGGAGGAACCTCCCAGGGGGACCTGAGGCGTCTGAAGGCCCTTCCTCCACCGGAGGTGCTGCCGATGGCCCGAGGCCCCCAGCCATGGAGGGTCCCTCCAGCCAACGTCCTCCTCGGGGACCCTTCCAGGGTTCCCATCCAGGGGTGGCACTTCCTGTCGTCTTTTGGGGTCTCTTTCTCCCTTTCTGGAGCAAATCTCCTCCCTGGAGCATCTCGGGGACCCCTGGAGCTCCGCGGGGCCCTCGGAGATGACCCCGGGGCGAGGGGTGGGGAGGGCAGAGGAGATGTTCTTTGAGGAGCTCACAAAGAGGACCATTCTTGGGCTTCCAAGGGCTGGAGGTGGAGGAACCTCCTTCTGGAGGAGATGGGGCCTTGGAAGAGGTGGGGTTGCTGTCACAGCTCCTGTGGTGGAGCCAGAGGGTGGCTTGGGTGGGAAGGGACCTCCAAACCCATCCTCTTCCAACCCCAGGGACTGTAAAGATCATGGAATCATGGAATGGGTTGGGTTGGAAGGGACCTTGGAGATGATGGAATCATGGAATGGGTTGGGTTGGAAGGGACCTCAAAGATCATGGAATGGGTTGGGTTGGATGGGACCTTGGAGATGGTGGAATCATGGAATGGGTTGGGTTGGAAGGGGTGCTGGGGCGATGGTAGGAGATGCTGGGGGATGCTGAGGTTCCAAGATGTCGGGGTGCTTTGGGGGTACCAGGGTGCTGGGGGCCATGTTGAGGTGATGCTGAGGTGCCAGGATGTTGGGGTGCTGGAAGGATGCTGGGTACCAGGGTGCTGGGGGGATGCTGAGAGGATGCTGAGATATTGGGGTGCTGGGAGGATGCTGGGTACCAGGGTGCTGGGAGATGCTGGGAGGATGCTGAGGTGCTGAGATATTGGGGTGCTGGAGGGATGCTGGGTACCAGGGTGCTGGGAGATGCTGAGGTGCCAGGATGTTGGGGTGCTGGGAGGATACTGGGTACCGGGGTGCTGGGGGGATGCTGAGGTGCCAAGAAGTTGGGGTGCTGGGAGGATACTGGGTACCAGGATGCTGGGGGGATGCTGAAGTGCTGAGATATTGGGGTGCTGGGGGATGCTGAGGGGATGCTGAGGTGCCAGGATGTTGGGGTGCTGGGAGGATACTGGGTACCAGGGTGCTGGGGGGATGCTGGGGGATGCTGGGGGGATGCTGAGGTGCCGAGATATTGGGGTACTGGAGGGATACTGGGTACCAGGGTGCTGGGGGGATGCTGGGGGGATGCTGAGGTGCTGAGATATTGGGGTGCTGGAGGGATGCTGGGTACCAGGGTGCTGGGAGATGCTGAGGTGCCAGGATGTTGGGGTGCTGGGAGGATACTGGGTACCAGGGTGCTGGGGGGATGCTGAGGTGCTGAGATATTGGGGTGCTGGGAGGATGCTGGGTACCAGGGTGCTGGGAGATGCTGGGAGGATGCTGAGGTGCTGAGATATTGGGGTGCTGGGAGGATACTGGGTACCAGGGTGCTGGGGAGATGCTGGGTACAAGGATGCTGGGGGATGCTGGGGGGATGCTGAGGTGCCAGGATGTTGGGGTGCTGGGAGGATACTGGGTACCGGGGTGCTGGGAGGATACTGGGTACCAGGGTGCTGGGGGGATGCTGAGGTGCCAAGAAGTTGGGGTGCTGGGAGGATACTGGGTACCAGGGTGCTGGGAGATGCTGAGGTGCCAAGAAGTTGGGGTGCTGGGAGGATACTGGGTACCAGGATGCTGGGGGGATGCTGAAGTGCTGAGATATTGGGGTGCTGGGGGATGCTGAGGGGATGCTGAGGTGCCAGGATGTTGGGGTGCTGGGAGGATACTGGGTACCAGGGTGCTGGGGGGATGCTGAGGTGCCGAGATATTGGGGTACTGGAGGGATACTGGGTACCAGGGTGCTGGGGGGATGCTGGGGGATGCTGGGAGGATGCTGAGGTGCCGAGAAGTTGAGGTGCTGGAGGGATGCTGGGTACCAGGGTGCTGGAGGGATGCTGGGAGGATACTGGGTACCAGGGTGCTGGGAGATGCTGAGGTGCCAAGAAGTTGGGGTGCTGGGAGGATACTGGGTACCAGGGTGCTGGGGAGATGCTGGGTACAAGGGTGCTGGGAGATGCTGGGAGGATGCTGGGGGGATGCTGAGGTGCCAAGATGTTGGGGTGCTTTGGGGGTGCTGGGTACCAGGCTGTTGGAGGGATGTTGGGTACCAGGGTGCTGGGGGGGGTTGCTGGGAGATGCTGGGAGGATGCTGAGGTGCCAGGATGTTGGGGTGCTGGGAGGATGCTGGGTACCAGGGTGCTGGGGGGATGCTGGGAGATGCTGGGTGATGCTGGGAGGATGCTGAGGTGCCGAGAAGTTGGGGTGCTGGAGGGATGCTGGGTACCAGGGTGCTGGAGGGATGCTGGGAGGATGCTGAGGTGCCAGGATGTTGGGGTGCTGGAGGGATGCTGGGTACCAGGGTGCTGGGGGGATGCTGGGAGGATGCTGAGGTGCTGAGATATTGGGGTGCTGGAGGGATACTGGGTACCAGGGTGCTGGGGGGATGCTGAGGTGCCGAGATATTGGGGTGCTGGAGGGATACTGGGTACCAGGGTGCCGGGGGGATGCTGGGGGGATGCTGAGGTGCCGAGATATTGGGGTGCTGGGAGGATGCTGGGTACCAGGGTGCCGGGGGGATGCCGGGGGGATGCTGGGGGGATGCTGAGGTGCCGAGAAGTTGGGGTGCTCCCGGAAGCCCTCCCAGGCTGGAAGCGGCCGTGCGAACCCCCCCCCCCCCCCGGGCCGGAAGTCCTCGCTCGCTCCTGATTTGAGCCGTTTGTCCCCCAGAGGCCGGAAAGGGCAATAAAAACCCCACCCCAAACTCCAACCCCTTTTGGATAATTAACATGTGCACTAATTAATTGGCGTTAATTGATAAGGAACCTCTCTCGTCTCTCGCCGTTCACGGCCCAGAGGGGTGGAAACGCTCCCCGTCCCCCCTCAACACCCTCTAAAGCTCGGCTCGGGCTGGGAAAAAAATCACCTTTTTGGGGTCAAAAGCCTGAATTTGGAGAATTCGGAGGCTTTTTGAAACCTCTCTCGTCATTTCTACGAGTTTAGGAGGAGGAGGAAGGAGGCTGCGGCCGGTCCAGGGGTGAATCCCACCAAAACCCCACCTGGAAGGGCTTCGGGATGAGCCTTGGGGAGAGGGGAGGGGACGGTGGGGAGGTCACACCTGGAGCCCCGGAGCCAGGGGAGGGACCTTCACTCCAGGAAGGACCTGGAGGGGCTGGAGAACACCTGGAGAGGGGGAAAGGAGGGGAGAAGGGGCTGGGGAACACCTGGAGAGGGGGAAAGGAGGGGAGAAGGGGCTGGGGAACACCTGGAGAAGGGGAAAGGAGGGGAGAAGGGGCTGGGGAACACCTGGAGAGGGAGAAGGGAGGGGAGAAGGGGCTGGGGAACACCTGGAGAGGGGGAAAGGAGGGGAGAAGGGGCTGGGGAACACCTGGAGAGGGAGAAGGGAGGGGAGAAGGGGCTGGAGAACACCTGGAGAGGGAGAAGGGAGGGGAGAAGGGGCTGGGGAACACCTGGAGAAGGGAAGGGAGGGGAGAAGGGGCTGGGGAACACCTGGAGAGGGAGAAGGGAGGGGAGAAGGGGCTGGGGAACACCTGGAGAAGGGAAGGGAGGGGAGAAGGGGCTGGGGAACACCTGGAGAGGGAGAAGGGAGGGGAGAAGGGGCTGGGGAACACCATGGCTGATCCAAGGTGCTGGTGGCCTCCTTGGCCACCTGGGCCACCACTGCCTCATCTTCAGCCGCTGGTGGCCAACACCCCCAGGGGCTTCTCCTCCAGGGACCTTTCCAGCTGCTCCTCCCCAAGCCTGGATCTTCCATGGGGCTGGTGGGACCCAAGTGGAGAACCTTGGCCTGGTTGAATGAACCTGTCAGGACCAGGCTGGACGGACCTTGGAGCCCCCTGAACCAGTGGGAGCTGTCCCTGCCCCTGGATCTGGACAGGCTTTGAGGTCCCTTCCAACCCATCCCACGTTTCCATCGTTCTCCTAAAGATCCGGTCCCTGAGATCTTCTCCCGGAGCTTCTTTTCCGTCACGATTTTGCTGCAGAATTTGGAGTGGTTTCCTCTTCTTTTCTTTCTCCCCTTTTTTTTGGGGATGCGAGACTTAGCAACGGAGAAAGGTGCTGAAGAGAGACCCAACTTGTGTGGGTGGCTGGAGATTGGCCACTTGGAATCTTCTCCTGCTCCTCCTGCCTCAAGCTGTTGGCGCGGTTCCTCTCCAAATCCCTCAGCCTGGGTGCGAGCGATGGCGGAGGAGACGCCTCGCGCCGAGCCCGGGACACGGGAATGGTGGCATCATGGGATGGGTCAGGGTGGAATGGACCTCTAAGGTCGTGGGATCATGGGATGGGTTGGGTTGGAAGGGACCTCAAAGGTCATGGGATGATGGAATGGGTTGGGTTGGAAGGGACCTCAAAGGTCATGGGATGATGGAATGAGTTGGATCTCAATCTCCCCTCTTCCAGCTTCAACCCCTTCTCCTTGTCCCATCCCACCACTCCCTGACCAAGAGCCCCTCCCCAGCTTTCCTGGAGCCCCTTTCCATACTGGAAGCTCTGAGGTCCCCCCAGAGCCTTCTCCTCTCCAGGCTGAACACCCCCAACTCTCCCACCCTGTCCTCCTCCAGGAGGTTCTCCAGCCCTTGGATCATCTCCGTGGCCTCCTCTGGAGTTGCTCCACCAGCTCCAGGTCCTTCCTGTGCCCAGAGCTGGACCCAGAGCTCCAGGTGAGGTCCCACCAGAGCGGAGCAGAGGGGGACAATCCCCTCCCTCCATCTGGATGCAGCCCAGGTGGTTTCTGGGCTGTGACCCCACCTCCTCCAGCTCCTGCTGAGCTCCTCCTCCCCCAGCACCCCAAGTCCTTCTCCCCAGGGCTGCTCCCACCCCGTTCTCCACCCACCCATCGCTCCGACCCCGGGGGGGGGGGGGGGGGGGCAGGACCTTCCCCTTGGCTTCTGAACCTCACGAGGGTCTCCTGGCCCCACCTCTCCTGGTCCTCCTGGGGACCTCGGCCCACGGTGGTTTCAACTTCCACCCCCAGCACCCCCAAATCCTTCAAATCCACCGGAATTATGCTTGGGGGGGGGGTGGTGGTGGTGGAGAACCCTCGAAGCACCCACGGTCTTCCTTCTCCAACCCGAAGACCCCTTGGAACCCAAATTGGTGAAGCTTGGAAGGAGCTGAAGGAGCCGTCAGGGAAGCAAAAGGGGAAAGCGAAGAGAGGAGGGAGGGAAGGATGTGTCATCTCCTGGCTCTCCTGCCAAAAGCCCCGGGAGAAGAGCCTTGGAAAGCTCTGCGCCGAGTCCCGTCTGGCAGCTGCCGCCGCCGGCCCCGGAGCCGCCTTCGTGCCTGGAATCTCAAGAGGGTCTGAAGAGCTCCAGTTTGGAAGCCCAAGGTTCCATGGTTTGACTGGGAGGGCGTTGAGGTCGCCCAGGGAAGTCATGGCGGCCCCGTCCCTGGAGGGGCCTTGGAGCCCCCTGAGCCGGTGGGAGGTGGCCCTGCCCCTGGATCTGGGGGGGCTTGGAGGTCCCGTATGACCCAGCCCATTCCACAACCCTTAAGGGCCCCTTTTGGCCCAACTCGTTCCATGATCCCACGACCCTTGAGGTCCCTTTTGGCCCAACCCATTCCGTGATCTTTAAGGTCTGTTTTGGCCCAATCCACTCCACGATCCCACAAACCTTGAGGGTCCCTTTTGGCCCAACCCAGCCCACGATCCCACCATCTTTAAGGTCCCTCTTGGCCCAACCCATTCCATAATCCCACAATCCTTGAAGTTCCTTTTGGCCCAGACCATTCCAGGATCCTTAAGGTCCATTTTTGGCCCAAGCCATTCCATGATCCCACAATCCTTAAGGTCCCTTTTGACCCAACCCAATCCACAATCCCATGATCCTTAAGGTCCTTTTTGGCCCGACCCATTCCACAATCCCAGGATCCTTAAGGTCCCTTTTGGCCCAGACCATTCCACAATCCCAGGATCCTTAAGGTCCCTTTTGGCCCAATCCATTCCACAATCCCAGGATCCTTAAGGTCCCTTTTGGCCCAACCCATTCCACGATCCCAGGATCCTGAGGGTCCCTTTTGGCCCCACGATCCCGATCTAGAGGAGGAAGCGC
Organism: Tapera naevia; assembly: GCA_033556795.1. NCBI lineage: Eukaryota > Metazoa > Chordata > Aves > Cuculiformes > Neomorphidae > Tapera > Tapera naevia. The sequence goes on along the minus strand of JAUMJJ010001018.1, from coordinate 12,549 downwards.
CGAGGCCGGAGGAGGCGTCGAGGCCCGACCCAACGGAGCCTCCATCCCCTGCGCTTTCCGTGCGAGGAGCCGAAGCCGGGATGGCACAAGGGGGGGGGGGGGGGGGTTCAGGTGGACCTTCTCCAGCTGTTGTGGATCCAAGTGTCAACATCATTTCCCAAGCCCAACGTGATGCTAATTAGGGCCGAAAGGAGGGAGAAGAAGGAGAAGGAGGGGGTGGGAAGGAGAAGACCCCGTGGAGCCGGGATGGTCCATCCATACTTAATGACCTCCTCCTCCCGCCTTCCAATCCAAGCCGGAGCTGGAGGTGTCGCTGGAGACGTCTCCAAGCTGGAAGAGCCGAGCGAGCCGAGTGAAAAATTCATTTCCAAAGGGGTTCCCACCAGATGGGAGAGAGAAGGAGGCGTTTTAACCCTCGCGCTGCCGCCCGCCAGACGCCGTCAGCGCAGGCTTCGTTCCGGCCTCGCCTTGGAAGGGGCTCCTTTAAGAGAGGAACACCTGCGCTTCTCCACCGCCGAGGAAGCAGATGTTGGAGCTGGAGACGTCAAAACGGCTTCGAGTGATAAAAACGGGGCTTGGGAAGGAAAAAAAAAAAAAAAACCCACAGCATTTCAAGCAGAAATTTGGTTTCTGAGTCTTTAAAGAGCTCCTGCACATCACCTTCTCCTTCCCAGCCCCACAGCGCTGGGCTCGAGGAGCTCCAAGGTCTCTCCCAACCAAGCCAAGGGTCGTTTAGGTTGGACATCGGGAAAGAACTTCTCCTTGTGAGGGTGGGGAGGAGGCCCTGGCCCGGGTTGGAGGATGAGTGAAGGGTCCTGAGCTGGTCTGGATGAGATCTCGGGGGGAAATGTCCTCCTGGGAGGCCCTGAATGGGTTGTCCGGAGAAGCTGGAGGTGTCCAAGGCCAGGTTGGATGGGGCCTGGAGCCCCCTGAGCTCTGCCCATGGCACTGGGTGGGACTGGAGCCCAGCACCCCCCTCACCACAACCTCCCTGCAGAGGTCTCCTCAGCCTCCTCTTCTCCTCACCAACCCCACCAGGTCCCTCACAACCCCTGTCCTGGGGTTGTTCTCCAGCCCCTTCCCAGCTCCGGTCCCTTCTCCAGATGTCCTCCAGCCCCTCCAGGGCCTTCTTGGAGTGAAGAACCCAACCCTGACCCCAGGATTGGAGGGGACTCCAGGAGGACCATCCCTTCCCTGCTCCTGGTGGCCCCACCATGGCTGATCCAAGGTGCTGGTGGCCTCCTTGGCCACCTGGGCCACCTCTGCCTCATCTTCAGCTGCTGGTGACCAACACCCCCAGGGCCTTCTCCTCCAGGGACCTTTCCAGTTCCTCCCCAAGCCTGGAGCTGCCTGGGATTGGTGGGACCTTGGCCTGGATGAACCCCATCCCGTTGGCCTTGGCCCATGGATCCAGGTTCTCTGTTCCAGGACCTCATTAATAACGGCAATCAAAGGAGGAGGAACATCTCAGCAGCTGCTGCCAGTTATTGGAAGTCCTCGAAGGAGCTCAGTCATGGGAGAGGAAAAAGAAGGAAGGAGAAGGGGCCACCAAGAGGTGGAGGTCAGGTCCCTTTGGATGGGACCATCCTCAAAGGGTTGGGATGGAAAAGGAATTCTGCGTCTTCTTGGGGTCTGGGCAACGTTAGGAGGCAAAAAGTGGGAGGAGAAACCAACCCTCGTTGAACCTCAGGAGGTTCTCCCAGCCTGGGAATTGTGCTGGGATCACCCTGACCCAGCTGTAGGACCTTGATTTTGGCCCTTTTGAACCTCAGGAGGTTCTCCCAGCCTGGGAATTGCGCCGGGATCACCCTGACCCAGCCGTAGGGCCTCACCCTTGCCCTCGCTGACCCTCCTGAGCTTCCCACAGCCCCCTTTTCCCATTCCCACCCTCCCAGCCCTCGGCACAATCCCCCCCCCTTCACCTCCTACTGTCTCTTTAAGCCCAAACCAGCTCCAAAATCCACTCCTTTCCAAAGAAAAAAAACCAACCCCAACCCCCCCCCAACCCCAACCCTGCCATTTCCAGCCCTTGATTAATGATTTTTCCAGCTAATGAAAGCTTCCCAAACCATCTGTTTTCCTCCCTAATGCCTCGCCCGAAGGTTTCTCCTTCCCTCTTCGGGCTCGGGGCCAATTCCCATTCCCTCCTCTCATCGGAGGGGGGGGGTGGGGGTGGATTTTTTTCCTCCCCCCTTCCTCTCGCAGCTTTGTAAACAACCCCTTCTCCCCCCCCACCGCCCCCCCTTTTTCCCCCCCTCTTCCCGGCTGTTTTCCCGATGCATATTCATGGGCACCAAACGGCTCCTCCCGGTGATCCCCGGGCCCGGCCCTGCCTTGGGAATAACGAGGCGGGGGGGGGGGGGGGGGGGGGGGGGGGGGACCCCGCGGCAGCTGCGCCCCCGGGGGGGGCCTCGAGGGGGGGCTCCGGGAATGAGGGGAAAGGAGGGGGGGGAGCTGAGGCTTCTTTTCTTTGGCTGGCGGTGGCTTGGATTGAAGGCTCTGGTTGGTTTGGTGGTGGTTGGGTTGGAGCTGAAGCTCGTTTTGGTTTGGTGGTTGGGATTTAAGGCTCTTTTTTGGATGTTGGTGGTGCTTTGGATCCAAAGTCCTTTTTGGTTGGTTCTTGTTGGGTTTGGATCTCAAGCTCTTGTTAGTTTGGTCCTCCTTGGTTTGGATCTCAAGCTCTTGTTATTTGGTCCTCCTTGGTTTGGATCTCAAGCTCTTGTTATTTGGTCCTCCTTGGTTTGCATCTCAAGCTCTTGTTATTTGGTCCTCCTTGGTTTGCATCTCAAGCTCTTGTTGGTTTGGTCCTCCTTGGTTTGCATCTCAAGCTCTTGTTATTTGGTCCTCCTTGGTTTGGATCTCAAGCTCTTGTTATTTGGTCCTCCTTGGTTTGCATCTCAAGCTCTTGTTATTTGGTCCTCCTTGGTTTGCATCTCAAGCTCTTGTTGGTTTGGTCCTCCTTGGTTTGCATCTCAAGCTCTTGTTGGTTTGGTCCTCCTTGGTTTGGATCTCAAGCTCTTGTTATTTGGTCCTCCTTGGTTTGCATCTCAAGCTCTCCTTAGTTTGGTCCTCCTTGGTTTGGATCTCAAGCTCTTGTTATTTGGTCCTCCTTGGTTTGCATCTCAAGCTCTCCTTAGTTTGGTCCTCCTTGGTTTGGATCTCAAGCTCTTGTTGGTTTGGTCCTCCTTGGTTTGGATTTCAAGCTCTTGTTGGTTTGGTCCTCCTTGGTTTGGATTTCAAGCTCTTGTTGGTTTGGTCCTCCTTGGTTTGGATCTCAAGCTCTTCTTTTGGTTGGTGTTGGTTTGGATCTGAGAGTGAGGCCGAGCGGAGACATCAGGAGCTGAGGTTTCCCAGCTGATGCCTCCACGGAGTGTTGGATCCTCTCTTATCAGGGAAACATGGGTGGGGTGGGGTGGGAGGGACCTTAAGGATCAGAGAATCATGGGATGGGTTGGGTTTGATGGGACCTTAAAGGTCATGGAATCATGAGATGGGTTGGGTTGGAAGGGACCTTAAAGGTCATGGAATCATGGGATGGGTTGGGTTTGATGGGACCTTAAAGGTCATGGAATCATGAGATGAGTTGGGTTGGAAGGGACCTTAAAGGTCATGGAATCATAGGATGGGTTGGGTTTGATGGGACCTTAAAGGTCATGGAATCATGGGATGGGTTGGGTTGGAAGGGACCTCAAAGCCCACCCAGTTCCAACCAGTACACCTCCCAGTGGCTCAAGTTCCTCCTGAATTTACCTCCCCCCTCCAGGCCTTGACCGGAGGCCCACGAAGACCCCCCCCCCCATCCTCTGGCTTCCATGAGTCCTCCTCGGCCGTCCCATCAGTTGGCCAAGCAGGAGGCGCGCGGCCTCATCCCGTTCATCCCGCGCCGTGCCCTGTGGGAAGCTCCCCCCCACCCCTCCTGCTCCTTGCGCTCGGAGCGGGGACGGCGCCGCTCGATCCGAGCGCCGGGGAAGAGGCAGCAACCGGAGCGAGCGGCTCCATCTGTCGGGTTCCACTTCACTGGAGGAGGAGTTATCTCCATCCTCCCGGAGGCTCCCCGCTTCGTGCCTCCCTTCCCCTCCTTCTTCTCACCCAACGCAGCCAAAGCGGAGGAGGGGGCGGTAGAAAAGCAGGAGGAAAGAGCCCTTTTAGAGCTTTTTGGGTCTCTTTTCCCCCCTTCCTCTCCTTTGGGTTTCTCACCAGGTTTGAAGTGGTGGGAACTCCAGTTGACCCTTGAATTTGGCTTCTCGTCGAGCTCCACGCGACGGCGACCGAGCTCCTGGAGGCAGGATGGGACCTGAAGATAACCAAGACGTAGCCATCGAAACCAAGCTCGGCGCTCGTTCGCTCCGGTTCCCAAAGGGGTTTTGCTCGCCCGGAAAGGTTCTTCTTGAGAGGTTTTCCGAGTTCCCGGAAGCATCGGCGTGAAAAGGGTGGGAAGGGGAAGAAAAGCTGCTTCTGAGAAGATAGTGGGAAAGGGAGAGACTGGTCCCTGCTGCTTGAGCAGATAATGGTGGTGCTGAGGAGGTCAGGATGGGGCCCCACCAACCCCTCCAGCTCACGGGGAGCTCACGGAATCGTTAAGGTTGGAAAAGACCTAAAAGGGGGGAGATGGAGATGAGATCTCGGGGAGAAATGTTCTCCAAGGACCTCCAAGCCCACCCAGCTCCACCCCAGGGACACCTCCCACTGGCTCAGGGGGCTCCAAGCCCCATCCAACCTGGCCTTGGACACCTCCAGGGATGGGGGAGCCACAGCTTCTCTGGGCAACCTGGGCCAGGGCCTCCCCACCCTCATGGTGAGGAAACTCTTCCTGATGTCCCATCTCAATCTCCCCCGTCCAGTTTAAAGCCATTTCCCCTCGTCCCATCTTCCAAGGACACCTCAAGGAAGTTCCCTGGAGAACCAAGGCTGCCAAAGACCGACCCAACGCGCAGAGGTCTCCGCTGAGACCCCAAACTTTCATTGGGAGGAAGCCAGGGAGCTCTCTAGGAGGACCTTCTAATGAGCTTCGTTAATTTGGGGTACGAGGAGGTGGTGAAGGGGTCAGAGGGGAACCCTGAGGAGAGGCTGAGGGACCTTGGGCTGTTCAGCCTGGAGAAGGGGAGGCTGAGGGGAGACCTCACAGTGGAGGAGCAGGTGCTGAGCTCCTCTCTCTGGAGACCAAGGCCAGGAGCCAAGGGAGTGGCAGGAGGATGCGCCAAGGGGAGGGTTGGGTTGGACCTCAGGAGAAGGTTCTTCCCCCAGAGGGTGGTGGAGCCCTGGAACAGCTCCCAGGAAAGAGGTCACAGCACCAACACTGACAGTGTTCATAGGACCATGGAACGGGCTGGGTTGGAAGGGACCTCCAAGCCAACTGGGCCACCTCCCACTGGCTCAGGGTGCTCAAAGCCCCATCCAAGCCGGCCTTGGAGACCTCCAGGGATGGGTGACCAAGGCCGTCCCTTCTCCAGGCTGAACAAGCCCAGCTCTCCCAGCCTGTCCTCGTAACGTCCCTGTGTCTCCAACTCCACCTCACGTCGGGTGGAGATGTTCCACCTCCTGAAGAAGCACGAACACAGACCTCCTCGCTGGATTCCAGCCGAGATTTCTTCAAGCTGGATGAGGTCCCACCAACCTCTGGAAAGAAAGGTTGGGATTTCTATCTTTAATAAAAGAAAGAAGGAGAATGAATGTGGAAGTAAAGCCAATCATCGGAAAACGAAGGGGAATCCAAATCCCTTTAAGTGAAACCTGGAGCTCTTTATGCTTCCAGCGGAAGAGCGGCTTCGCGAAGAACCGCCCGTCTCAGCCATGGCCTCTTCTTCTCTGGGGCTCGTCAAGGAGTTAATTGAAGGAGCTAATTGTGCAAATAATTAATCCAAGCGCCGCGCGTTCCCTCCATTATTTCCTTCTTCATCCCCTTTTCTTGTTCCCAGGGATTTCTTTTTCCCATTGTCCATTAATTCGATTGTAACGGCGAGAGATTTCTGGCTGGAGGATCTCTGCTGAGCTTCTGGGCTGGTGGCAGCAAGAGCTTGGGGACCGAGCCCAGTGTGGAGCTCTGGAATGGGATGGGAGGGACCTGAGAGACCAGGGAATCGTGGGATGGGGTGGGGTGGAAGGGACCTCAAAGATCATGGAATGTTGGAATGGGTTGGGGTGGAAGGGACCTTGGAGATTGTGGAACCACAGAATGGTTGGGAAGGAAGGGATCTTAAAGATCATGGAATCATGGAATTGGTTGAGGTGGAAGGGATTTTAAAGGGCAAAGAATCATGGAATGGTTGGGTTGGAAGGGACCTCAGAGATCGTGGAATCATGGGATGGGTTGGGGTGGGAGGGACCTCAAAGATCATGGAATCACGGAATGGTTTGGGTTGGAAGGGACCTGAAAGCCCATCCAGTTCCATGCCCAAGGCCACCTCCCACTGGATGCTCCAAGCCCCATCCAACCTGGCCTTCAACACCTCCAGGGATCGTAGAATCATGGAATGGCTTGGGTTGGAAGGGACCTCCAACCCACCCAGTCCCAACACCCTGCCAGGAGCTTTCTCTTCTCCAGGCTGGACAACCCCAACTCTCACCCCTGAACCTCCTCTTCCCCCCTCTATTTTCTCCCTTTTACTCCTGAGATTTTCAGGAATTCTCCCCCCAAACATCCCACAATTCTGCGGGGGGTCTGGACCCCCCTGCACCCCCTTTTTCTCCCTTTCCCCCTTCACTCCTGAGGATTTTAGGAAATGGGCATCTGATCCCCCCTCATTTTCCGGCCAGTTTGAGGTGAGGGGGGATATGACCCCCTTTCCCCCCCCCCATTTACATTCCTTTCCCCTTTCACTCCTGAGGATTTCAGGAATTCTCCCCCAAATTCCCTCCATTATGAGGTGAGGGGGAGGTGGACCCCCCTGCACCCCCATTTTCTCCCTTCTCCCCTTTCCCCCCTCAGCCTTTCAGGACATCCCCTCTCCATTTTCCCTCCATTATGAGTTGTGGGGATGTGAATCCCCCCCTAACCCCTCTTTCTCCCCATTCTCCCCTTTCCCCCCTTCACTCCTGAGGGGTTTAGGAATTGGGCACCTCCTAAACATGATCCCCCTCCTTTTCTCACCAATTTGAGGTGAGGGGTTGAGGACCCCCCCCTGCACCTCCATTTTCTCCCTTTCCCCCCTGAGACTTTCAGGACAACCCCCCTCCCTTTTCCCTCAAGTATGAGGTGTGAATCCCCCTCTGAACCCTCTTTTTCCCCTTTTTTCCCCCTTTCCCCTTCCCTCCAGAGGGCTTTAGGAATTGGGCACCTGACCCCCCTCCTTTTCCCGCCCATTCCAGGTCAGGGGGATCAGGACCCTCCCTCCATTTTCTCCCTTTCCCTCTCCCCCCCTCAGACTTTCAGGACCCCTCCCCTCTCCATTTTCCCTCCATTATGAGGTGTGGGGGTGTGGATTCCCCCCTGCACCCCCTTTCTCCCCATTTTCCCCCTTTCCCCCTTCACTCCAGAGGGGTTTAGGAATTGGGCACCTGATCCCCTCTCCTTTTCCCACCAATTTGTGGTGAGGGGTTGAGGACACCCCCTCCCTGCACCCCTTTTTGCCCCCTTTCCACTTTCACTCCCGAGGATTTCTGGAATTCTCCCCCAAATTCCCACCATTATGGGGTGAGGGGTTGAGGATCCCCCCCCTGCACCTCCATTTTCTCCCTTTCCCCCTTTCCCCCCTCAGACTTTCAGGACAACCCCCTCCCTTTTCCCTCCAGTATGTGGTGTGGGGGCTGTGGATCCCCCTCTGAACCCTCTTTTTCCCCATTTTCCCCTTCCCTCCAGAGGGCTTTAGGAATTGGGCACCTGACCCCCCTCCTTTTCCCGCCCATTCCAGGTCAGGGGGATCAGGACCCTCCCTCCATTTTCTCCCTTCTCCCCTTTCCCCCCTCAGACCTTCAGGACCCCTCCCTTCTCCATTTTCCCTCCATTATGAGGTGTGGGGGTGTGAATTCCCCCCTGAACCCCTCTTTGTCCCCAATTTCTCCCTTTCCCCCTTCACTCCAGAGGGGTTTAGGAATTGGGCACCTCCTAAACCTGATCCCCCTCCTTTTCCCGCCAATTCCAGGTGAGGGGGATCAGGACCCCCCCCCCTTCACCTCCATTTTCACTCCATTATGAGGTGTGGGGGTGTGAATTCCCCCCTGATCCCCTCTTTCTCACCATTTTCCCCTTTTTCCCCTTCACTCCAGAGGGGTTTAGGAATTGGGCACCTCCTAAACCTGATCCCCCTCCTTTTCTCACCAATTTGAGGTGAGGGGTTGAGGACCCCCCCCTGCACCTCCATTTTCTCCATTTCCCCCCTGAGACTTTCAGGACACCCCCCCCCCTTTTCCCTCCAGTATGAGGTGTGCAGGCTGTGGATCCCCCTCTGAACCCTCTTTTTCCCCATTTTCCCCCTTTCCCATTCACTCCAGAGGGCTTTAGGCACCTGATCCCCCTCCTTTTCTCACCAATTCCAGGTGAGGGGTTGAGGACCCCCCCCTGCACCCCCATTTTCTCCCTTTCCCTCTTTCCCCCCTCAGACTTTCAGGACCCCTCCCCTCTCCATTTTCCCTCCATTATGAGTTGTGGGGATGTGAATCCCCCCCCGAACCCCTCTTTTTCCCCATTTTCCCCCCTTCCCCTTCCCTCCAGAGGGCTTTAGGAATTGGGCACCTGATCCCCCCTCCTTTTCCCACCAATTCCAGGTGAGGGGGATGAGGACCCCCCCCTGCACCTCCATTTTCCCTCCATTATGAGGTGTGGGGGTGTGAATTCCCCCCTGAACCCCTCTTTCTCCCCATTTTCCCCTTTTTCCCCTTCACTCCAGAGGGGTTTAGGAATTGGGCACCTCCTAAACCTGATCCCCCTCCTTTTCCCACCAATTCCAGGTGAGGGGTTGAGGACCCCCCCCTGCACCCCCATTTTCTCCCTTTCCCTCTTTCCCCCCTCAGACTTTCAGGACCCCTCCCCTCTCCATTTTCCCTCCATTATGAGTTGTGGGGGTGTGAATCCCCCCCCGAACCCCTCTTTTTCCCCATTTTCCCCCCTTCCCCACCCCTCCAGAGGGATTTAGGAATTGAGCACCTGACCCCCCCTCCTTTTCCCGCCAATTCCAGGTGAGGGGGATCAGGACCCCCCCGTCCCCTCTCCATTTTCCCTCCATTATGAGTTCTGGGGGGTGTGAATTCCCCCCTGAACCCCTCTTTGTCCCCATTCTCTCCCTTTCCCCCTCCACTTCAGAGAGGTTTAGGAATTGGGCACCTCCTAAACCTGATCCCCCTCCTTTTCCCTCCATTATGAGGTGTGGAGGCTGTGGACCCCCCCTGAACCCCCATTTTCTCCCTTTCCCCCCTCAGACTTTCAGGACCCCTCCCCTCTCCATTTTCCCTCCATTATGAGGTGTGGGGGTGTGGATTCCCCCTCTGAACCCTCTTTTTCCCCATTTTCCCCTCCCCTCCAGAGGGCTTTAGGAATTGGGCCCCTGACCCCCCTCCTTTTCCCGCCCATTCCAGGTCAGGGGGATCAGGACCCTCCCTCCATTTTCTCCCTTTCCCTCTCCCCCCTCAGACTTTCCGGACCCCCCTCCTCTCCCCTTTCCCTCCAGTATGAGGTGTGGGGGCTGTGGATCCCCCCCAAACCCTCTTTCCCCCCCTTTCCCCCCTTTCCCCCCCTCCCCCCCGTTTCCCCAGTTTGGGGGGGCGGCGCCACCGCTGCCCCCCGCGCCTCGGCCCCTGCCCGGTCCTCGAGAGGGGCGCTCCGTGAGTACCGGGGGGCTCAGTACCCGGGGGCTGCGGGTTCGGGGGGGGCTGAGTACATGGGGGGGGCCGTGGGTTAGTGGGGGGCTCTGTGGGTTCATGGGGGGCTCTGTGTTCATGGGGGGCTCTGTGGGTTCGGGGGGGGCTCTGGGGTCACGGGGGGCTCTGTAGGTTCATGGGGGGCTCTGTGGGTTCATGGGGGGCTGTGGGTTCATGGGGGGCTCTGTGTTCATGGGGGGCTCTGTGGGTTCGGGGGGGGCTCTGGGGTCACGGGGGCTCTGTAGGTTCATGGGGGGCTCTGTGGGTTCATGGGGGGCTGTGGGTTCATGGGGGGCTCTGTGTTCATGGGGGGCTCTGTGGGTTCGAGGGGGGCTGTGGGGTCACGGGGGGCTCTGTAGGTTCATGGGGGGCTCTGTGGGTTCATGGGGGGCTGTGGGTTCATGGGGGGCTCTGTGTTCATGGGGGGCTCTGTGGGTTCGGGGGGGGCTCTGGGGTCACGGGGGCTCTGTAGGTTCATGGGGGGCTCTGTGGGTTCATGGGGGGCTGTGGGTTCATGGGGGGCTCTGTGTTCATGGGGTGCTCTGTGGGTTCGGGGGGGGCTCTGGGGTCACGGGGGCTCTGTAGGTTCATGGGGGGCTCTGTGGGTTCATGGGGGGCTGTGGGTTCATGGGGGGCTCTGTGTTCCTGGGGGGCTCTGTGGGTTCCTGGGGGGCTCTGGGGTCACGGGGGGCTCTGTGTTCATGGGGTGCTCTGTGGGTTCGGGGGGGGCTCTGGGGTCACGGGGGCTCTGTAGGTTCATGGGGGGCTCTGTGGGTTCATGGGGGGCTGTGGGTTCATGGGGGGCTCTGTGTTCATGGGGGGCTCTGTGGGTTCGGGGGGGGCTCTGGGGTCACGGGGGCTCTGTAGGTTCATGGGGGGCTCTGTGGGTTCCTGGGGGGCTCTGGGGTCACGGGGGGCTCAGTACATGGGGGGCTGTGGGTTCGGGGGGGGCTCAGTACGTGGGGGGCTGAGTGTTCATAGGGGGCTCTGTGAGTACATGGGGGCTCTGTGGGTTCATGGGGGGCTGTGGGGTCACGGGGGGCTCTGTGTTTATGGGGGGCTCTGTAGGTTCATGGGGGGCTCTGTGGGTTCCTGGGGGGCTCTGGGGTCACGGGGGGCTCAGTACATGGGGGGCTGTGGGTTCGGGGGGGGCTCAGTACGTGGGGGGCTGAGTGTTCATAGGGGGCTCTGTGAGTACATGGGGGGCTGAGTACATGGGGGGCTCTGTGGGTTCATGGGGGGCTGTGGGTTCCTGGGGGGCTCTGTGTTCCTGGGGGGCTCTGTGGGTTCCTGGGGGGCTCTGGGGTCACGGGGGGCTCAATACATGGGGGGCTGTGGGTTCGTGGGGGGCTCAGTACGTGGGGGGCTGACTGTTCATAGGGGGCTCTGTGAGTACATGGGGGGCTGAGTACATGGGGGGCTGTGGGTTAGTGGGGGGCTCTGTGAGTACTTGGGGGGCTGTGGGTTCGTGGGGGACTCAGTACGTGGGGGGCTGAGTGTTCATAGGGGGCTCTGTGAGTACATGGGGGGCTGAGTACATGGGGGGCTGTGGGTTAGTGGGGGGCTCTGTGAGTACTTGGGGGGCTGTGGGTTCGTGGGGGGCTCAGTACGTGGGGGGCTGTGGGTTCGTGGGGGGCTCTGTGAGTACATGGGGGGCTGAGTACCTGGGGGGCTCTGTGGGTTAGTGGGGGGGGGGCTCTGTGTTCATGGGGGGCTGTGGGTTCATGAGGGGCTCTGTGTTCGTGGGGGGGCTCTGTGGGTTCATGGGGGGCTCTGGGTTCGTAGGGGGCTCTGTGTTCATGGGGGGGCTCTGTGGGTTCATGGGGGGGCTCTGTGTGTTCGTGGGGGGCTCTGTGGGTTCGGGGGGGCTGAGTACATGGGGGGCTCTGTGTGTTCATGGGGGGCTCTGTGTGTTCATGGGGGGGCTCTGTGGGTTCATGGGGGGCTCTGTGTTCATGGGGGGCTCTGTGAGTACCTGGGGGGCTGTGGGTTCATGGGGGGGCTCTGTGGGTTTGTGGGGGGCTGAGTACATGGGGGGGCTGATTGTACATGGGGGGCTCTGTGGATTCGTGGGGGGCTCTGTGAGTACCTGGGGGGCTGAGTATATGAGGGGGCTGTGGGCTCATGGGGGGCTCTGTGTTCATGGGGGGCTCTGTGTTCATGGGGGGCTCTGTGGGTTCTTGGGGGGCTCTGTGTGTACACGGGGGGCTAAGTACATGGGGGGCTCTGTGCGTATCTGGGGGGCTGAGTACATGGGGGGGCTCTGTGTATATGGGGGGGCTCTGTGCGTGTTCCTGGGGGGCTCTGTGCGTATCTGGGGGGGGCGTGACTCCATGGGGGGCTCTGTGTCCATGGAGGGCTCTGTGCGTATCTGGGGGGGCTCTGTGTCCATGGGGGGGGCTCTGTGCGTATCTGGGGGGCTCTGTGTCCATGGGGGGGCTCTGTGTCCATGGGGGGCTCTGTGCGTATCTGGGGGGCTGAGTACATGGGGGGGGCTCTGTGTCCATGGGGGGCTCTGTGTCCATGGGGGGCTCTGTGCGTATCTGGGGGGGCCGTGACTCCATGGGGGGCTCTGTGTCCATGGGGGGGGGCTCTGTGCGTGTTCCTGGGGGGCTGAGTACATGGGGGGGCTCTGTGCGTGTTCCTGGGGGGCTCTGTGTCCATGGGGGGCTCTGTGTCCATGGGGGGCTCTGTGTCCATGGGGGGGCTCTGTGTGTATCTGGGGGGCTCTGTGTCCATGGGGGGGGCTCTGTGTCCATG
>JAUMJJ010001017.1:0-28647 GCA_033556795.1 Tapera naevia | reverse complement strand
GGGTATGAGAGGGGGGTCTATGGGGGGGTTCAATAGGGGGGTCTTGGGGGGGTTCAATGGGGGTGGCTCAGAGGGGGGGGTCTGTGGGGGGAGATATAAGAGGGGGTCTATGGGGGGTTCAATAGGGGGGTCTATGGGGGGTTCAATAGGGGGGTCTTGGGGGGGGTCTATGGGGGGGTTCCATGGGGGGGTGTCAGAGGGGGGGTCTGTGGGGGGGTATGAGAGGGGGTCTATGGGGGGGTTCAATGGGGGGTCTATGGGGGGGGTCCATGGGGGTGGCTCAGAGGGGGGGTCTGGGGGGGGATATCAGAGGGGGTCTATGGGGGGGTTCAATGGGGGGGTCTATGGGGGGGTTCAATGGGGGGGTCTATGGGGGGCTCCATGGGGGGGGCTCAGAGGGGGGGTGTCAGAGGGGGTCTTGGGGGGGGGGTATGAGAGGGGGTCTATGGGGGGGTTCAATGGGGGGTCTATGGGGGGGGGGGGTCCATGGGGTGGCTCAGAGGGGAGTGTCGGGGGGGGGGTTTATGAGGGGGCTCTATGGGGGGGTCAATGGGGGGTCTGGGCGGGGTTCAATGGGGGGGTCTGTGAGGGGGGGGTCCACGGGGGTGGCTCAGAGGGGGGGTGTCGGGGGGGGGGTCTTTGGGGGGGGATATGAGAGGGGGTCTATGGGGGGGGTCCATGGGGGTGGCTCAGAGGGGGGGTCTGGGGGGGGGGATATCAGAGGGGGTCTATGGGGGGGTTCAATGGGGGGGTCTATGGGGGGGTTCAATGGGGGTGGCTCAGAGGGGGGTGTCAGAGGGGGGTCTTGGGGGGGGTATGAGAGGGGGTCTATGGGGGGGTTCAATGGGGGGGTCTATGGGGGGGTCCATGAGGGTGGCTCAGAGGGGGGTCTGTGGGGGGGGGGTATGAGAGGGGGGTCAATGGGGGGGTTCAATGGGGGTGGCTCAGAGGGGGGGTCTGTGGGGGGAGATATAATAGGGGGTCTATGGGGGGTTCAATAGGGGGGTCTTGGGGGGGGTCTATGGGGGGGTTCCATGGGGGGGTGTCAGAGGGGGGGTCTGTGGGGGGAGATATAAGAGGGGGTCTATGGGGGGTTCAATAGGGGGGTCTTGGGGGGGTCTATGGGGGGGTTCCATGGGGGGGTGTCAGAGGGGGGGTCTGGGGGGGGGATATCAGAGGGGTCTATGGGGGGGTTCAATGGGGGGTCTATGGGGGGGGTCCACGGGGGTGGCTCAGAGGGGGGGTGTCAGAGGGGGGTCTGTGGGGGGGGTACGAGAGGGGGTCTATGGGGGGGTTCAATGGGGGTGGCTCAGAGGGGGGGTCTCTGGGGGGGGATATGAGAGGGGGTCTATGGGGGATTCAATAGGGGGGTCTTGGGGGTTCAATGGGGGGGTCTATGGGGGGCTCCATGGGGGGGGTCCATGGGGGAGGCTCAGAGGGGGGGTGTCAGAGGGGGGTCTGTGGGGGGGTTCAATGGGGGGTCTATGGGGGGGGGTCCACGGGGGTGGCTCAGAGGGGGGGGTGTCAGAGGGGGGTCTGTGGGGGGGGTACGAGAGGGGGTCTATGGGGGGGGTCCATGGGGGTGGCTCAGAGGGGGGGTGTCAGAGGGGGGTCTGGTGGGGGGGGTATGAGAGGGGGGTCTATGGGGGGGTTCAATGGGGGGTCTATGGGGGGGGTTCAATGGGGGTGGCTCAGAGGGGGGGTCTGTGGGGGGAGATATAAGAGGGGGTCTATGGGGGGTTCAATAGGGGGGTCTTGGGGGGGTTCAATGGGGGGGTTCTATGGGGGGCTCCATGGGGGGGTGTCAGAGGGGGGTCTGGGGGGGGTATGAGAGGGGGGTCTATGGGGGGGTTCAATGGGGGGTCTATGGGGGGGTTCAATGGGGGGTCTATGGGGGGGGTCCATGGGGGTTGCTCAGAGGGGGGGTGTCAGAGGGGGGGGGTCTCTCACCCCCCGGCCCCCCTCCCCCCAGACGGCGATGCCGCTGCTGTTCACGCTGTTCGAGCTGGGGCGGAACCCGGGGGTGCAGAGGGCGCTGCGGGAGGAGCTGCGGGGGGCATCGGGGGGGGGCGAGGCCGGGGGGACCCCCCCCCTGCACGAGCTGCTGGGGACCCTCCCCCTCCTGCGAGCGGCCATCAAGGAGACCCTGAGGTGGGTGGGGGGGGGACGGGGACGGGACACTGGGAGGGACTGGGAGGGAGTAGGGGATCACTGGGAGGGGACTGGGAGGGACTGGGAGGGAGTGGGGGGGCACTAGGAGGGCACTGGGAGGGGCTGGGAGGGACTAGGAGGGGCTGGGAGGGACTGGGAGGGACTGGGAGGGACTGGGAGGGACTGGGAGGGGACTGGGAGGGACTGGGAGGGCACTAGGAGGGCACTGGGAGGGGCTGGGAAGGACTAGGAGGGGACTGGGAGGGACTGGGAGGAGCTGGGAGGGACTGGGAGGGACTGGGAGGGAGTGGGGGGGCACTAGGAGGGCACTGGGAGGGGCTGGGAGGGACTAGGAGGGGACTGGGAGGGACTGGGAGGAGCTGGGAGGGACTGGGAGGGGACTGGGAGGGACTGGGAGGGACTGGGAGGGGACTGGGAGGGGCTGGGAGGGACTGGGAGGGACTGGGGGGGCTGGGGGGGCACTAGGAGGGCACTGGGAGGGGCTGGGAGGGACTAGGAGGGGACTGGAAGGGACTGGGAGGGGCTGGGAGGGGCTGGGAGGGGACTGGGAGGGACTGGGAGGGACTGGGAGGAGCTGGGAGGGACTGGGAGGGGACTGGGAGGGACTGGGGGGGCACTAGGAGGGCACTGGGAGGGGCTGGGAGGGACTAGGAGGGGACTGGGAGGGACTGGGAGGGGCTGGGAGGGACTAGGAGGGGACTGGGAGGGACTGGGAGGGGACTGGGAGGGACTGGGAGGGACTGGGAGGAGCTGGGAGGGACTGGGAGGGGACTGGGAGGGACTGGGGGGGACTGGGGGGGCACTAGGAGGGCACTGGGAGGGGCTGGGAGGGGACTGGGAGGGACTGGGAGGGACTGGGAGGGGCTGGGAGGGGCTGGGAGGGGACTGGGAGGGACTGGGGGGGACTGGGGGGGCACTAGGAGGGCACTGGGAGGGGCTGGGAGGGACTGGGAGGGGACTGGGAGGGATTGGGAGGGGACTGGGGGGGCACTAGGAGGGCATTGGGAGGGGCTGGGAGGGACTAGGAGGGGACTGGGAGGGACTGGGAGGAACTGGGAGGGAGTGGAGGATCACTGGGAGGGGACTGGGAGGGACTGGGAGGGAGTGGGGGATCACTGGGAGGGGACTGGGAGGGACTAGGAGGGGACTGGGAGGGACTGGGGGGGACTGGGAGGGACTGGGAGGGGACTGGGAGGGACTGGGAGGGGACTGGGAGGGACTGGGAGGGGACTGGGGGGGGCTGGGAGGGACTGGGAGGGGACTGGGGGGGGCTGGGAGGGCACTGGGAGGGGCTGGGAGGGACTGGGGGGGCACTAGGAGGGCACTGGGAGGGGCTGGGAGGGACTAGGAGGGGACTGGGAGGGACTGGGAGGGGCTGGGAGGGGCTGGGAGGGGACTGGGAGGGACTGGGAGGGACTGGGAGGGAGTGGGGGGCACTAGGAGGGCACTGGGAGGGGCTGGGAGGGACTAGGAGGGGACTGGGAGGGACTGGGAGGGGCTGGGAGGGACTGGGAGGGGACTGGGAGGGGCTGGGAGGGGACTGGGAGGGAGTGGGGGGGCACTAGGAGGGCACTGGGAGGGGCTGGGAAGGACTGGGAGGGGATTGGGAGGGAGTGGGGGGCACTGGGAGGGCACTGGGAGGGGAGCGGGAGGGACTGGAAAGTGATTGGAAAGGGCGGGGAGGGGGGGGTTGGGAGGGACTGGGAGGGACTGGGAGGGGACAGGGTGGGGACTGGGAGGGGACTGGGAGGAACTGGGAGGGAGTGGAGGATCACTGGGAGGGGACTGGGAGGGACTGGGAGGGGACTGGGAGGGAGTGGGGGGCACTGGGAGGGCACTGGGAGGGGAGCGGGAGGGACTGGAAAGGGATTGGGAAGGGCAGGGAGGGGGTTGGGAGAGACTGGGAGGGACTGGAGGGGCACTGGGAGGGACTGGGAGGGGACTGGGAGAGGATTAGAAAGGACTGGGAGGGACTGGGATGGGATTGGAAGGGACTGGGACGGGACTGGGAGGGACTGGGAGAGATGACTGGGAGGAACTGGGAGGGACTGGTGGGGGACTGGGAGGGAGTGGGAGGAGAGGGGGAGGGCTGGGAAGGGATTGGGAGGGACTGGGAGGGATTGGGAGGGACTGGGAGGGATTGGTGGGCACTGGGAGGGGACTGGAAAGGACTGGGAGGGGACTGGAAAGGACTGGGAGGGACTGGAAAGGGATTGGGAGGGACTGGAAGGGACTTGGAGAGGATTGGGAGGGGATTTGGGAGGAACTGGGAGGGACTGGGAGGGACTGGTGGGGCACTGGGAGGAGATTGGGAGGGACTGGGTGGGACTGGGGGTACTCGGAGACACTGGGAGGCACTGGGAGGGACTGGTGCGCACTGGGAGGCACTGGGAGATACTGGGAAGAACTGGTGAGCATGGAGGAACCTTGAGGAACCCTGGGATTCTGGGAGAACTGGGAACACTGGGGGGGCACTGGTGGGTACTGGTGGGTACTGGGAGATACTGGGAGGCACTGGGAGATACCGGTGGGCACTGGGAGATACTGGGAAGAACTGGGAGCACTGGGATCATGAAGGAACCTTGAGGAACCTTGGGGTTCTGGGAGGACTGGAGACACTGGGGAGACACTGGTGGGTACTGGGAGGGTACTGGGAGATACTGGGAAGTACTGGGAGATACTGGTGGGCACTGGGAACCCTGGGGATCATGAAGGAACCTTGAGGAACCCTGGGGTTCTGGAGGACTGGGGAGACTGGGGGCACTGGTGGGTACTGGTGGGCACTGGAAGGCACTGGGAGGTACTGGGAGGCACTGGGAGATACTGGTGGACATTGGGAGGTACTGGGAGATACTGGGAAAAACTGGGAGCACTGGGATCATGAAGGAACCCTGAGGAACCCTGGGGTTCCGGGAGGACTGGGGACACTGGGGGGCACTGGTGGGCACTGGGAGATACTGGGAGATACTGGTGGGTACTGGGAGATACTGGGAGACACTGGGAGATACTGGTGGGCGCTGGGAGGCACTGGGCAATACTGGGAGGTACTGGGAGCACTGGGAAGCACTGGAGAGCATGGAGGAACCCTGAGGAACCCTGGGGTTCCGGGAGGACTGGGGGCACCGGGGAGGCACTGGTGGGCACTGGGAGATACTGGGAGATACTGGTGGGCACTGGGAGATACTGGTGGGCACTGGGAGATACTGGTGGGCGCTGGGAGGCACTGGGAGATACTGGGAGGTATTGGGAGCACTGGGAAGCACCGGAGAGCATGGAGGAACCCTGAGGAACCCTGGGGTTCCGGGAGGACTGGGGACACTGGGGTGGCACTGGTGGGCACTGGGAGATACTGGTGGGCACTGGGAGATACTGGTGGGCACTGGGAGACACTGGGAGGTACTGGGAGCACTGGGAAGCACCGGAGAGCATGGAGGAACCCTGAGGTTCCGGGAGGACTGGGGGCACCGGGGAGGCACTGGTGGGTACTGGGAGATACTGGTGGGTACTGGGAGATACTGGTGGGTACTGGGAGATACTGGGAGACACTGGGAGATACTGGTGGGCACTGGGAGGCACTGGGCAATACTGGGAGGTACTGGGAGCACTGGGAAGCACTGGAGAACATGGAGGAACCCTGAGGAAGCCTGGGGTTCCGGGAGGACTGGGGGCACCGGGGGGGCACTGGTAGGTACTGGGAGATACTGGGAGATACTGGTGGGTACTGGGAGATACTGGGAGACACTGGGAGATACTGGTGGGTGCTGGGAGGCACTGGGCAATACTGGGAGGTACTGGGAGCACTGGGAAGCACCGGAGAGCATGGAGGAACCCTGAGGAACCCTGGGGTTCCGGGAGGACTGGGGACACCGGGGGGGCACTGGTGGGCACTGGGAGATACTGGTGGGTACTGGGAGATACTGGGAGACACTGGGAGATACTGGTGGGTGCTGGGAGGCACTGGGCAATACTGGGAGGTACTGGGAGCACTGGGAAGCACCGGAGAACATGGAGGAACCCTGAGGAACCCTGGGGTTCCGGGAGGACTGGGGACACCGGGGGGGCACTGGTGGGCACTGGGAGATACTGGTGGGTACTGGGAGATACTGGGAGACACTGGGAGATACTGGTGGGTGCTGGGAGGCACTGGGCAATACTGGGAGGTACTGGGAGCACTGGGAAGCACCGGAGAACATGGAGGAACCCTGAGGAACCCTGGGGGGGCACTGGTGGGTACTGGGAGATACTGGGAGATACTGGTGGGTACTGGGAGATACTGGGAGACACTGGGAGATACTGGTGGGCACTGGGAGGCGCTGGGCAATACTGGGAGGTACTGGGAGCACTGGGAAGCACTGGAGAGCATGGAGGAACCCTGAGGAACCCTGGGGTTCCGGGAGGACTGGGGACACTGGGGTGGCACTGGTGGGCACTGGGAGATACTGGGAGATACTGGTGGGTACTGGGAGATACTGGGAGATACTGGGAGATACTGGTGGGCACTGGGAGGCACTGGGCAATACTGGGAGGTACTGGGAGCACTGGGAAGCACTGGAGAGCATGGAGGAACCCTGAGGAACCCTGGGGTTCCGGGAGGACTGGGGACACCGGGGGGGCACTGGTGGGTACTGGGAGATACTGGTGGGTACTGGGAGATACTGGTGGGCACTGGGAGATACTGGTGGGCACTGGGAGGCGCTGGGCAATACTGGGAGGTACTGGGAGCACTGGGAAGCACTGGAGAGCATGGATGAACCCTGAGGAACCCTGGGGTTCCGGGAGGACTGGGGGCACCGGGGTGGCACTGGTGGGCACTGGTGGGCACTGGGAGATACTGGTGGGCACTGGGAGATACTGGTGGGCACTGGGAGGCACTGGGCAATACTGGGAGGTACTGGGAGCACTGGGAAGCACTGGAGAGCATGGAGGAACCCTGAGGAACCCTGGGGTTCCAGGAGGACTGGGGACACTGGGGTGGCACTGGTGGGTACTGGGAGATACTGGGAGATACTGGTGGGCACTGGGAGATACTGGTGGGCGCTGGGAGGCACTGGGCAATACTGGGAGGTACTGGGAGCACTGGGAAGCACCGGAGAGCATGGAGGAACCCTGAGGAACCCTGGGGTTCCGGGAGGACTGGGGACACTGGGGGGACACTGGTGGGTACTGGGAGATACTGGGAGATACTGGTGGGTACTGGGAGATACTGGGAGACACTGGGAGATACTGGTGGGCGCTGGGAGGCACTGGGCAATACTGGGAGGTACTGGGAGCACTGGGAAGCACCGGAGAGCATGGAGGAACCCTGAGGTTCCGGGAGGACTGGGGGCACCGGGGAGGCACTGGTGGGTACTGGGAGATACTGGTGGGTACTGGGAGATACTGGTGGTTACTGGGAGATACTGGGAGACACTGGGAGATACTGGTGGGCACTGGGAGGCACTGGGCAATACTGGGAGGTACTGGGAGCACTGGGAAGCACTGGAGAGCATGGAGGAACCCTGAGGAACCCTGGGGTTCCGGGAGGACTGGGGACACTGGGGTGGCACTGGTGGGCACTGGGAGATACTGGGAGATACTGGTGGGTACTGGGAGATACTGGGAGATACTGGGAGATACTGGTGGGCACTGGGAGGCACTGGGCAATACTGGGAGGTACTGGGAGCACTGGGAAGCACTGGAGAGCATGGAGGAACCCTGAGGAACCCTGGGGTTCCGGGAGGACTGGGGACACCGGGGGGGCACTGGTGGGTACTGGGAGATACTGGGAGATACTGGTGGGCACTGGGAGATACTGGTGGGCGCTGGGAGGCACTGGGCAATACTGGGAGGTACTGGGAGCACTGGGAAGCACCGGAGAGCATGGAGGAGCCCTGAGGAACCCTGGGGTTCCGGGAGGACTGGGGACACTGGGGTGGCACTGGTGGGCACTGGGAGATACTGGTGGGCACTCGGAGATACTGGTGGGCACTGGGAGGCACTGGGCAATACTGGGAGGTACTGGGAGCACTGGGAAGCACTGGAGAGCATGGAGGAGCCCTGAGGAACCCTGGGGTTCCGGGAGGACTGGGAACACTGGGGTGGCACTGGTGGGTACTGGGAGATACTGGGAGATACTGGTGGGTACTGGGAGATACTGGTGGGCACTGGGAGATACTGGTGGGCACTGGGAGGCACTGGGCAATACTGGGAGGTACTGGGAGCACTGGGAAGCACTGGAGAGCATGGATGAACCCTGAGGAACCCTGGGGTTCCGGGAGGACTGGGGACACTGGGGTGGCACTGGTGGGTACTGGTGGGTACTGGGAGATACTGGTGGGCACTGGGGGGTTACTGGGATATACTGGGCGGTACTGGGAGCACTGGGAGCTCCCCCCCCCGGCCCTGTGCCCCCCAGGCTGTACCCCGTGGGCATCACGGTCCAGCGTTACCCGGCAACCGACGTCGTGCTCCATGGGTACCGCGTCCCCGCGGGGGTGAGCGGGGGTCTGGGGGCACCTGGGGGGGCACCTGGGGGGGCACCTGGGGCAATTGGGGGCACCTGGGGGGCATCTGGGGGTGCCTGGGGGCACCTGGGGCAATTGGGGGGCACCTGGGGGATCCTGGGGGGCATCTGGGGGTGCCTCGGGGCGCCCGGGGGCATCTGGAAGATACCTGGGGGCACCTGGGAGGACCTGGGGGGCACCTGGGGTCATCTGGGGTGGCACCTGGGGCAATTGGGGGCACCTGGGGGGCATCTGGGGGTGCCTGGGGGCACCTGGGGCAATTTGGTGGGCATCTGGGGGCACCTGGGGGCAGGTGGAGGATACCTGGGGGGCACCTGGGAGGACCTGGGGGGCACCTGGGGGCATCTGGGGGGGCACCTGGGGGGCATCTGGGGGCACCTGGGGGGCATCTGGGGGCGCGTGGGGGCACCTGGGGGGCATCTGGGGGCACCTGGGGGGCATCTGGGGGCGCGTGGGGGCACCTGGGGCAATTGGGTGGGCATCTGGGGGCACCTGGGGGCAGGTGGAGGATACCTGGGGGCACCTGGGAGGATCTGGGGGGGCACCTGGGGGGTCCTGGGGGCATCTGGGGGCTCCTGGGGGCACCTGGGGGGCACCTGGGGGGTTCGGGGGGGCATCTGGGGGCGCCTAGGTGCACCTGGGGCAAGTGGGGGGACATCTGGGGGGGTCCTGGGGGCATCTGGGAGGGCACCTGGGGGCATCTGGAAGATACCTGGGGGGCACCTGGGAGGACCTGGGGGGGCACCTGGGGCAATTGGGGGGCACCTGGGGGTTTCGGGGGGGCATCTGGGGGGGCACCTGGGGGCACCTGGGGGGGCACCTGGGGCAATTGGGGGGCACCTGGGGCAATTGGGGGGCACCTGGGGGGTTCGGGGGGGCATCTGGGGGCGCCTGGGGGCACCTGGGGCAACTGGGGGGACATCTGGGGGGGTCCTGGGGGCATCTGGGAGGGCACCTGGGGGCATCTGGAAGATACCTGGGGGGCACCTGGGAGGACCTGGGGGGCACCTGGGGGCATCTGGGGGGGCACCTGGGGGGTCCTGGGGGCATCTGGAAGATACCTGGGGGCACCTGGGAGGACCTGGGGGGCACCTGGGGGCATCTGGGGGGGCACCTGGGGCAATTGGGGGGCACCTGGGGGGTTCGGGGGGGCATCTGGGGGCGCCTGGGGGCACCTGGGGCAATTGTGGGGACATCTGGGGGTGTCCTGGGGGCATCTGGGAGGGCACCTGGGGGCATCTGGAAGATACCTGGGGGGCACCTGGGAGGACCTGGGGGGGCACCTGGGGCAATTGGGGGGCACCTGGGGGTTTCGGGGGGGCATCTGGGTGTGCCTGGGGGCACCTGGGGGGGCACCTGGGGCAATTGGGGGGCACCTGGGGCAATTGGGGGGCACCTGGGGGGTTCGGGGGGGCATCTGTGGGTGCATGGGGGCACCTTGGGCAATTGGGGGGCATCTGGGGGGTCCTGGGGGCATCTGGGAGGGCACCTGGGGGCATCTGGAAGATACCTGGGGGCACCTGGGAGGACCTGAGGGGGCACCTGGGGCAATTGGGGGCACCTGGGGGGTCCGGGGGGGCATCTGGGGGTGCCTGGGGGCGCCTGGGGGGACACCTGGGGCAATTGGGGGACATCTGGGGGGCACCTGGGGGCAGGTGGAGGATACCTGGGGGCACCTGGGAGGATCTGGGGGGGCACCTGGGGGGTCCTGGGGGCATCTGGGGGCTCCTGGGGGCACCTGGGGGGCACCTGGGGGGTTCGGGGGGGCATCTGGGGGCGCCTGGGGGCACCTGGGGCAAGTGGGGGGACATCTGGGGGGGTCCTGGGGGCATCTGGGAGGGCACCTGGGGGCATCTGGAAGATACCTGGGGGGCACCTGGGAGGACCTGGGGGGGCACCTGGGGCAATTGGGGGGCACCTGGGGGTTTCGGGGGGGCATCTGGGTGTGCCTGGGGGCACCTGGGGGGGCACCTGGGGCAATTGGGGGGCACCTGGGGGGTCCTGGGGGGCATCTGGGGGCGCCTGGGGGTGCGTGGGGAGGACTTGGGGTGGCACCTGGGGGCACCTGGGGGGGCACCTGGGGCAATTGGGGCGCACCTGTGGGATCCTGGGGGGCATCTGGGGGTGCCTGGGGGCACCTGGGGCAACTGGGGGGCACCTGGGGGGTCCGGGGGGGCATCTGGGTGTGCCTGGGGGCGCCTGGGGGGGCACCTGGGGCAATTGGGGGACATCTGGGGGCTGCTGGAGGATACCTTGGGGGCACCTGGGAGGACCTGGGGGCATCTGGGGGCATCTGGGGGGGCACCTGGGGCAATTTGGGGGCACCTGGGGGGCACCTGGGAGGACCTGGGGGGCACCTGGGGGCATCTGGGGGGGCACCTGGGGCAATTGGGGGCACCTGGGGGGTCCTGGGGGGCATCTGGGGGTGCCTGGGGGCACCTGGGGCAATTGGGGGGCATCTGGGGGGTCCGGGGGGCATCTGGGGGCGCCTGGGAGTGTGTGGGGAGGACTTGGGGGGGCACCTGGGGGCACCTGGGGGGGCACCTGGGGGGGCACCTGGGGCAATTGGGGGGCACCTGGGGGATCATGGGGGCACCTGGGAGGGCACCTGGGGGCATCTGGAAGATACCTGGAGGCACCTGGGAGGACCTGGGGGGCACCTGGGGGCATCTGGGGGGGCACCTGGGGCAATTGGGGGCACCTGGGAGGACCTGGGGGGCACCTGGGGGCATCTGGGGGGGCACCTGGGGCAATTGGGGGGCACCTGGGGGGTTCGGGGGGGCATCTGGGGGCGCCTGGGGGCACCTGGGGGGGCACCTGGGGCAATTGGGGGGCACCTGGGGCAATTGGGGGGCACCTGGGGGGTTCGGGGGGGCATCTGTGGGTGCATGGGGGCACCTTGGGCAATTGAGGGGCACCTGGGGGGTCCTGGGGGCATCTGGGGGGTCCTGGGGGCATCTGGGAGGGCACCTGGGGGCATCTAGAAGATACCTGGGGGCACCTGGGAGGACCTGGGGGGCACCTGGGGCAATTGGGGGCACCTGGGGGGGCCGGGGGGGCATCTGGGGGTGCCTGGGGGCGCCTGGGGGACACCTGGGGGGTCCTGGGGGGCATCTGGGTGGGCACCTGGGGCAATTGGGGGGCACCTGGGGGCACCTGGGAGGACCTGGGGGCATCTGGGGGGGCACCTGGGGCAATTGGGGGGCACCTGTGGCACCTGGGAGGTCCTGGGGGCAGCTGGGGGCATCTGGATGATACTTGGGGGCACCTGGGAAACACCTGGGGGGTCCTGTGGGGCATCTGGGTGGGCACCTGGGGCAATCGGGGGTCACGTGGGGGGGGGGGCGGGGGGCACCTGGGGTGTTCTGGGGGCATCTTGGGGTCACCTGGGGGCAATTGGGGGGCACATGGGGGGGGCACCTGGGGGCACCTGAGGGCACCTGGGGCACGTGGGGGGGGCACGTGGGGGCATCTGGGGCCACCTGGGGGCATCTGGGGGGCAGCTGGGGGGGCAGCTGAGGGCAGCTGGGGGGTTCGGGGGCACCTGGGAGGCACCTGGGGGACACCCGGGGACACCTGGGGGCACCTGGGGGGTCCTGGGGGGCATCTGGGTGGGCACCTGGGGCACCTGGGGGGCACCTGGGGGCACCTGGGGGACACCTGGAGGACACCTGGGGGCACCTGGGGGGTCCCGGGGGGCATCTGGGTGGGCACCTGGGGCACCTGGGGGGCACCTGGGGGCACCTGGGGGACACCTGGAGGACACCTGGGGGCACCTGGGGGGTCCCGGGGGGCATCGAGGTGGGCACCTGGGGCAATTGGGGGGCACCTGGGGGACACCTGGAGGACACCTGGGGGCACCTGGGGGGTCCTGGGGGGCATCTGGGTGGGCACCTGGGGCAATTGGGGGGCACCTGGGGGCACCTGAGGGGACCTGGGGTGTCCTGGGGGGCATCTGGGTGGGCACCTGTGGCAACTGGGGGGGCACCTGGGGGCACCTGAGGGGACCTGGTGGGTCCTGTGGGGCATCTGGGTGGGCACCTGGGGCAATTGGGGGGCACTTGGGGGCACCTGGAGGACACCTGGGGGCACCTGGGGGGTCCTGGGGGGCAATTGGGGAACACCTGGGGCAATTGGGGGGCACCTGGGGGCACCTGAGGGGTCCTGGGGGGCACCTGGGGGGCACCTGGGGGACTCCTGGAGGACACCTGGGGGCACCTGGGGGGTCCTGGGGGGCATCTGGGTGGGCACTTGGGGCAATTGGGGGGCACCTGGGGGACACCTGGGGGACACCTGGGGGGTCCTGGGGGGTCCTGGGGGGCATCTGGGTGGGCACCTGGGGGGCACCTGGGGGCACCTGAGGGGACCTGGGGGGTCCTGGGGGGCATCTGGGTGGGCACCTGGGGCAATTGGGGGGCACGTGGGGGGGGGGGCGGGGGGCACCTGGGGTGTTCTGGGGGCATCTTGGGGTCACCTGGGGGCAATTGGGGGGCACATGGGGGGGGCACCTGGGGGCACCTGAGGGCACCTGGGGCACGTGGGGGGGGCACGTGGGGGCATCTGGGGCCACCTGGGGGCATCTGGGGGGCAGCTGGGGGGGCAGCTGGGGGCAGCTGGGGGGTTCGGGGGCACCTGGGAGGCACCTGGGGGACACCTGGAGGACACCTGGGGGCACCTGGGGGGTCCCGGGGGGCATCGAGGTGGGCACCTGGGGCACCTGGGGGGCACCTGGGGGACACCTGGGGGACACCTGGGGGGTCCCGGGGGGCATCTGGGTGGGCACCTGGGGCACCTGGGGGCACCTGAGGGGACCTGGGGGGTCCTGGGGGGCATCTGGGGGGTCCTGGGGGGCATCTGGGGGGGTAACTGGGGGCAGCTGGGGGCACCTGGGGGGTTCGGGGGCACCTGGGGGGGCAGCTGGGAGGCACCTGGGAGGACTTGGGGGCACCTGGGGGACACCCGGGGGCACCTGGGGGGTCCCGGGGGGCATCTGGGTGGGCACTTGGGGCACTTGGGGCACTTGGGGGGCACCTGGGGGACACCCGGGGGCACCTGGGGGGTCCTGGGGGGCATCTGGGTGGGCACCTGGGGCAATTGGGGGGCACCTGGGGGCACCTGGAGGACACCTGGGGGCACCTGGGGGGTCCCGGGGGGCATCTGGGTGGGCACCTGGGGCACCTGGGGGGCACCTGGGGGACACCTGGAGGACACCTGGGGGCACCTGGGGGGTCCTGGGGGGCATCTGGGTGGGCACCTGGGGCAATTGTGGGGCACCTGGGGGCACCTGGGGGACACCTGGGGGACACCTGGGGGGTCCCGGGGGGCATCTGGGTGGGCACCTGGGGCACCTGGGGCACCTGAGGGGACCTGGGGGGTCCTGGGGGGCATCTGGGGCCACCTGGGGGCATCTGGGGGGTCCTGGGGGGCATCTGGGGGGGTAACTGGGGGCAGCTGGGGGCACCTGGGGGGTTCGGGGGCACCTGGGGGGGCAGCTGGGAGGCACCTGGGAGGACTTGGGGGCACCTGGGGGACACCCGGGGGCAGCTGGGGGGTCCCGGGGGGCATCTGGGTGGGCACCTGGGGCAATTGGGGGGCACCTGGGGGCACCTGAGGGGACCTGGGGGGTCCTGGGGGGCATCTGGGTGGGCACCTGGGGCAATTGGGGGGCACCTGGGGGCACCTGGGGGACACCTGGGGGGTCCCGGGGGGCATCTGGGTGGGCACCTGGGGCAATTGGGGGGCACCTGGGGGCACCTGGGGAACACCTGGGAGCACCTGGGGGGTCCTGGGGGGCATCTGGGTGGGCACTTGGGGCAATTGGGGGGCACCTGGGGAACACCTGGGGAACACCTGGGGGAC
Organism: Tapera naevia; assembly: GCA_033556795.1. Taxonomy (NCBI): domain Eukaryota; kingdom Metazoa; phylum Chordata; class Aves; order Cuculiformes; family Neomorphidae; genus Tapera; species Tapera naevia. The sequence goes on along the minus strand of JAUMJJ010001017.1, from coordinate 14,113 downwards.
ACCTGGGGGGTCCTGGGGGGCATCTGGGGGGGCACCTGGGGGGCACCTGGGGGCACCTGAGGGGACCTGGGGGGTCCTGGTGGGCATCTGGGGCCACCTGGGGGCATCTGGGGGGTCCTGGGGGGCATCTGGGGGGGTAACTGGGGGCAGCTGGGGGCACCTGGGGGGTTCGGGGGCACCTGGGGGGGCAGCTGGGAGGACTTGGGGGCACCTGGGGGACACCTGGGGGCACCTGGGGGGTCCTGGGGGGCATCTGGGTGGGCACCTGGGGCAATTGGGGGGCACCTGGGGGACACCTGGGGAACACCTGAGGACACCTGGGGGCATCTGGGGGGGCACCTGGGGAACACCTGGGGCAATTGGGGGGCACCTGTGGCACCTGGGAGGTCCTGGGGGCAGCTGGGGGCATCTGGATGATACTTGGGGGCACCTGGGAAACACCTGGGGGGTCCTGGGGGCATCTGAGGGGGCACCTTGGGGCATCTGGGAGGGCACCTGGGACAATTGGGGGGCACGTGGGGGGGGGGGGGGCGGGGGGCACCTGGGGTGTCCAGGGGGCATCTTGGGGTCACCTGGGGCAATTGGGGGGCACCTGAGGGCACCTGGGGGCATCTGGGGGGTCTTGGGGGGCAGCTGGGGGGGCAACTGGGGGCAGCTGGGAGCAGCTGGGGGGTTCGGGGGCACCTGGGGGGGCACCTGGGAGGACCTGGGGGCACCTGGGGGACACCCGGGGGCACCTGGGGGGTCCTGGGGGGCATCTGGGTGGGCACTTGGGGCAATTGGGGGGCACCTGGGGGCACCTGGGGGCACCTTGGGGGTCCTGGGGGGCATCTGGGTGGGCACTTGGGGCAATTGGGGGGCACCTGGGGGCACCTGGGGGACACCTGGGGGGTCCTGGGGGCATCTGGGTGGGCACCTGGGGCAATTGGGGGGCTCCTGGGGCAACTGGGAGCACCTGAGGGACACCTGGGGGCAGCTGGGGGGCACCTGAGGGAACATGGGGGGCACCTGTGTGCACCTGGGGGCACCTGGGGTGTCCTGGGGGCACCTGGGGGGGCAGCTGGGGGGGCAACTGGGGGCAGCTGGGGGGTCCCGGGGGGCATCTGGGTGGGCACCTGGGGCAATTGGGGGGCACCTGGGGGCACCTGAGGGGACCTGGGGGGTCCTGGGGGGCATCTGGGTGGGCACCTGGGGCAATTGGGGGGCACTTGGGGGCACCTGGGGGACACCTGGGGGCACCTGGGGGGTCCTGGGGGGCATCTGGGTGGGCACCTGGGGCAATTGGGGGGCACCTGGGGGCACCTGGGGGACACCTGGGGGGTCCCGGGGGGCATCTGTGTGGGCACCTGGGGCACCTGGGGGGCACCTGGGGGCACCTGAGGGGACCTGGGGGGTCCTGGGGGGCATCTGGGGCCACCTGGGGGCATCTGGGGGGTCCTGGGGGGCATCTGGGGGGGTAACTGGGGGCAGCTGGGGGCACCTGGGGGGTTCGGGGGCACCTGGGGGGGCACCTGGGAGGCACCTGGGAGGACTTGGGGGCACCTGGGGGACACCTGGGGGCACCTGGGGGGTCCCGGGGGGCATCTGGGTGGGCACTTGGGGCACTTGGGGCACTTGGGGGGCACCTGGGGGACACCTGGGGGGCACCTGGGGGGTCCTGGGGGGCATCTGGGTGGGCACCTGGGGCAATTGGGGGGCACCTGGGGGCACCTGGGGAACACCTGGGAGCACCTGGGGGGTCCTGGGGGGCATCTGGGTGGGCACCTGGGGGGCACCTGGGGGCACCTGAGGGGACCTGGGGGGTCCTGGGGGGCATCTGGGTGGGCACCTGGGGCAATTGGGGGGCACGTGGGGGGGGGGGGCGGGGGGCACCTGGGGTGTCCTGGGGGCATCTTGGGGTCACCTGGGGGCAATTGGGGGGCACATGGGGGGGGCACCTGGGGGCACCTGAGGGCACCTGGGGCACGTGGGGGGGGCACGTGGGGGCATCTGGGGCCACCTGGGGGCATCTGGGGGGCAGCTGGGGGGGCAGCTGGGGGCAGCTGGGGGGTTCGGGGGCACCTGGGAGGCACCTGGGGGACACCCGGGGACACCTGGGGGCACCTGGGGGGTCCTGGGGGGCATCTGGGTGGGCACCTGGGGCACCTGGGGGGCACCTGGGGGCACCTGGGGGACACCTGGAGGACACCTGGGGGCACCTGGGGGGTCCCGGGGGGCATCGAGGTGGGCACCTGGGGCAATTGGGGGGCACCTGGGGGCACCTGGGGGACACCTGGGGGACACCTGGGGGGTCCCGGGGGGCATCTGGGTGGGCACCTGGGGCACCTGGGGGCACCTGAGGGGACCTGGGGGGTCCTGGGGGGCATCTGGGGCCACCTGGGGGCATCTGGGGGGTCCTGGGGGGCATCTGGGGGGGTAACTGGGGGCAGCTGGGGGCACCTGGGGGGTTCGGGGGCACCTGGGGGGGCAGCTGGGAGGCACCTGGGAGGACTTGGGGGCACCTGGGGGACACCCGGGGGCACCTGGGGGGTCCCGGGGGGCATCTGGGTGGGCACTTGGGGCACTTGGGGGGCACCTGGGGGACACCTGGGGGACACCTGGGGGGTCCTGGGGGGCATCTGGGTGGGCACCTGGGGCAATTGGGGGGCACCTGGGGGCACCTGGGGAACACCTGGGAGCACCTGGGGGGTCCTGGGGGGCATCTGGGTGGGCACCTGGGGGGCACCTGGGGGCACCTGAGGGGACCTGGGGAGTCCCGGGGGGCATCTGGGTGAGCACCTGTGGCAATTGGGGGGCACCTGGGGGCACCTGGAGGACACCTGGGGGCACCTGGGGGGTCCTGGGGGGCATCTGGGTGGGCACCTGGGGCAATTGGGGGGCACCTGGGGGCACCTGGGGAACACCTGGGAGCACCTGGGGGGTCCTGGGGGGCATCTGGGTGGGCACCTGGGGGGCACCTGGGGGCACCTGAGGGGACCTGGGGGGTCCTGGGGGGCATCTGGGGCCACCTGGGGGCATCTGGGGGGTCCTGGGGGGCATCTGGGGGGGTAACTGGGGGCAGCTGGGGGCACCTGGGGGGTTCGGGGGCACCTGGGGGGGCAGCTGGGAGGCACCTGGGAGGACTTGGGGGCACCTGGGGGACACCCGGGGGCAGCTGGGGGGTCCCGGGGGGCATCTGGGTGGGCACCTGGGGCAATTGGGGGGCACCTGGGGGCACCTGAGGGGACCTGGTGGGTCCTGTGGGGCATCTGGGTGGGCACCTGGGGCAATTGGGGGGCACCTGGGGGCACCTGGGGGGACCTGGTGGGTCCTGTGGGGCATCTGGGTGGGCACCTGGGGCAATTGGGGGGCACCTGAGGGGACCTGAGGGACACCTGGGGAACACCTGGGAGCACCTGGGGGGTTCGGGGGCACCTGGGGGGGCACCTGGGGGCACCTGGAGGACCTGGTGGAGCTGAGGGGACCTGAGGGGTCCTGGGGGTCCTTGGTGGATCTGGTGGGACCTGGTGGGACCTGGTGGGATCTGATGGACCTGGGGGTCCTGGGGGTCCTTGGTGGACCTGGTGGGACCTGGGGGGACCTGGTGGATCTGAGGGGACCTGGGGGGCGTTGGGAAGACCTGGGGGCACCTGGGGACACCTGGGGACACCTGGAGGACCTGGTGGAGCTGAGGGGACCTGAGGGGACCTGGTGGTCCTTGGTGGACCTGGTGGGACCTGGTGGATCTGAGGGGACCGGGGGGGCATTGGGAGGACCTGGGGGCACCTGGGGGCACCTGAGAGGACCTGGTGGCACCTGGATGAGCTGAAGGGACCTGAGGGGATCTGGGGGTCCTTGGTGGACCTGGTGGGACCTGGTAGGACCTGAGGGGACCTGAGGGGTGTTGGGAGGACCTGGGGACACCTGAGAGGACCTGAGGGGACCTGGGGGTCCTTGGTGGACCTGGTGGGACCTGGTGGACCTGAGGGGACCTGGGGGGCGTTGGAAGGACCTTGGGACACCTGGGGGCACCTGGGGACACCTGGGGACACCTGGGGGAACCTGGGGACACCTGGTGGAGCTGAAGGGACCTGAGGGGATCTGGGGGTCCTTGGTGGACCTGAGGGGACCTGGTAGGACCTGGTGGGACCTGGTGGACCTGAGGGGACCTGAGGGGTGATGGAAGGACCTGGGGACACCTGGGAACACCTGGAGGACCTGGTGGATCTGATGGGACCTGGGGGGACCTGGTGGACCTGAGGGGACCTGGGGGACCCTGGTGGGACCTGGTGGGACCTGGTGGGACCTGGTGGGATCTGATGGACCTGGGGGTCCTGGGGGTCCTTGGTGGACCTGGTGGGACCTGGGGGGACCTGGTGGATCTGAGGGGACCTGGGGGGCGTTGGGAAGACCTGGGGGCACCTGGGGACACCTGGGGACACCTGGAGGACCTGGTGGAGCTGAGGGGACCTGGGGGTCCTGGGGGTCCTTGGTGGACCTGGTGGGACCTGGTGGGACCTGGGGTTCCCTGGTGGATCTGGTGGGACCTGGTGGTCCTTGGTGGACCTGGTGGGACCTGGTGGACCTGAGGGGACCTGGGGGGCATTGGGAGGACCTGGGGGCACCTGGGGGCACCTGAGAGGACCTGGTGGCACCTGGATGAGCTGAAGGGACCTGAGGGGATCTGGGGGTCCTTGGTGGACCTGGTGGGACCTGGTAGGACCTGAGGGGACCTGAGGGGTGTTGGGAGGACCTGGGGACACCTGAGAGGACCTGAGGGGACCTGGGGGTCCTTGGTGGACCTGGTGGGACCTGGGGGGACCTGGTGGATCTGAGGGGACCTGGGGGGCGTTGGGAAGACCTGGGGGCACCTGGGGACACCTGGGGACACCTGGAGGACCTGGTGGAGCTGAGGGGACCTGAGGGGACCTGGGGGTCCTTGGTGGATCTGGTGGGGCCTGGGGGTCCTTGGTGGACCTGGTGGGACCTGGTGGATCTGAGGGGACCGGGGGGGGCATTGGGAGGACCTGGGGGCACCTGGGGGCACCTGAGAGGACCTGGTGGCACCTGGATGAGCTGAAGGAACCTGAGGGGATCTGGGGGTCCTTGGTGGACCTGGTGGGACCTGGAAGGACCTGAGGGGACCTGAGGGGTGTTGGGAGGACCTGGGGACACCTGAGAGGACCTGAGGGGATCTGGGGGTCCTTGGTGGACCTGGTGGGACCTGGTGGACCTGAGGGAACCTGGGGGGCGTTGGAAGGACCTTGGGACACCTGGGGGCACCTGGGGACACCTGGGGACACCTGGGGGAACCTGGGGACACCTGGTGGAGCTGAAGGGACCTGAGGGGATCTGGGGGTCCTTGGTGGACCTGAGGGGACCTGGTAGGACCTGGTGGGACCTGGTGGACCTGAGGGGACCTGAGGGGTGATGGAAGGACCTGGGGACACCTGGGAACACCTGGAGGACCTGGTGGATCTGATGGGACCTGGGGGGACCTGGTGGACCTGAGGGGACCTGGGGGACCCTGGTGGGACCTGGTGGGACCTGGTGGGATCTGATGGACCTGGGGGTCCTGGGGGTCCTTGGTGGACCTGGTGGGACCTGGGGGGACCTGGTGGATCTGAGGGGACCTGGGGGGCGTTGGGAGGACCTGGGGGCACCTGGGGACACCTGGAGGACCTGGTGGAGCTGAGGGGACCTGAGGGGACCTGGTGGTCCTTGGTGGATCTGGTGGGGCCTGGGGGTCCTTGGTGGACCTGGTGGGACCTGGTAGGACCTGAGGGGACCTGGGGGGCGTTGGAAGGACCTTGGGACACCTGGGGGCACCTGGGGACACCTGGTGGAGCTGAAGGGACCTGAGGGGATCTGGGGGTCCTTGGTGGATCTGCTGGGACCTGGTAGGACCTGGTGGGACCTGGTGGACCTGAGGGGACCTGGGGGACCCTGGTGGGACCTGGTGGGATCTGATGGACCTGGGGGTCCTGGGGGTCCTTGGTGGACCTGGTGGGACCTGGTGGGACCTGGGGGGACCTGGTGGATCTGAGGGGACCTGGGGGGCATTGGAAGGACCTGGGGGCACCTGGGGACACCTGGAGGACCTGGTGGACCTGAGGGGACCTGAGGGGACCTGGGGGTCCTTGGTGGGACCTGGTGGGACCTGGTGGACCTGAGGGGACCTGAGGGGCGTTGGGAGGACCTGGGGACACCTGGGGGCACCTGAGAGGACCTGGTGGAGCTGAGAGAATCTGGTGGGACCTGGTGGGATCTGATGGACCTGAGGGGACATTGGAAGGACCTGGGGACACCTGGGGGCACCTGGAGGACCTGAGGGGACCTGAGGGGACCTGGGGATCCTTGGGGGTCCTTGGTGGATCTGGTGGGACCTGGTGGATCTGGTGGGACCTGGTGGTCCTTGGTGGATCTGGTGGGACCTGGTGGACCTGAGGGGACCTGGGGGGCTTTGGGAGGACCTGGGGGCACCTGGGGGCACCTGAGAGGACCTGGTGGCACCTGGATGAGCTGAGGGGACCTGAGGGGACCTGGGGGTCCTCGGTGGACCTGGTGGGATTTGGTGGATCTGGTGGGACCTTGGTGGACCTGGGGGTCCTTGGTTGACCTGGTGGGACCTGGTAGGACCTGAGGGGACCTGAGGGGTGTTGGAAGGACCTTGGGACACCTGGGGACACCTGGGGACACCTGGTGGAGCTGAAGGGACCTGAGGGGATCTGGGGGTCCTTGGTGGACCTGGTAGGACCTGGAGGGACCTGGTGGACCTGGGGGGACCTGGGGGACCCTGGTGGGACCTGGTGGGACCTGGTGGGATCTGATGGACCTGGGGGTCCTGGAGGTCCTTGGTGGACCTGGTGGGACCTGGGGGGACCTGGTGGATCTGAGGGGACCTGGGGGGCGTTGGGAGGACCTGGGGGCACCTGGGGACACCTGGAGGACCTGGTGGACCTGAGGGTCCTTGGTGGATCTGGTGGGGCCTGGGGGTCCTTGGTGGACCTGGTGGGACCTGGTGCGACCTGGTGGGACCTGGTGGATCTGAGGGAACCTGGGGGTCCTTGGTGGACCTGGTGGGACCTGGTGGGACCTGGGGTTCCCTGGTGGACCTGGTGGGACCTGGTGGACCTGAGGGGACCTGGGGGGCATTGGGAGGACCTGGGGACACCTGAGGTCACCTGAGAGGACCTGGTGGCACCTGGATGAGCTGAGGGGACCTGAGGGGACCTGGGGGTCCTCGGTGGACCTGGTGGGACCTGGTGGACCTGAGGGAACCTGGGGGGTGTTGGAAGGACCTGGGGACAGCTGGGGGCACCTGGGGACACCTGGTGGAGCTGAAGGGACCTGAGGGGATCAGGGGGTCCTTGGTGGACCTGGTGGGACGTGATAGGACCTGAGGGGACCTGAGGGGTGTTGGGAGGACCTGGGGACACCTGAGAGGACCTGAGGGGACCTGGGGGTCCTTGGTGGACCTGGTGGGACCTGGTGGACCTGAGGGGACCTGGGGGGTGATGGAAGGACCTGGGGACACCTGGGGGCACCTGGGGACACCTGGGGACACCTGGGGGAACCTGGGGACACCTGGTGGAGCTGAAGGGACCTGAGGGGATCTGGGGGTCCTTGGTGGACCTGAGGGGACCTGGTAGGACCTGGTGGGACCTGGTGGACCTGAGGGGACCTGAGGGGTGATGGAAGGACCTGGGGACACCTGGGAACACCTGGAGGACCTGGTGGATCTGATGGGACCTGGGGGGACCTGGTGGACCTGAGGGGACCTGGGGGACCCTGGTGGGACCTGGTGGGACCTGGTGGGATCTGATGGACCTGGGGGTCCTGGGGGTCCTTGGTGGACCTGGTGGGACCTGGGGGGACCTGGTGGATCTGAGGGGACCTGGGGGGTGTTGGGAGGACCTGGGGACACCTGGGAACACCTGGAGGACCTGGTGGAGCTGAGGGGACCTGAGGGGACCTGGTGGTCCTTGGTGGATCTGGTGGGGCCTGGGGGTCCTTGGTGGACCTGGTGGGACCTGGTGGATCTGAGGGGACCTGGGGGGCTTTGGGAGGACCTGGGGACACCTGAGGTCACCTGAGAGGACCTGGTGGCACCTGGATGAGCTGAGGGGACCTGAGGGGACCTGAGGGTCCTTGGTGGACCTGGTGGGTTTTGGTGGATCTGGTGGGACCTTGGTGGACCTGGGGGTCCTTGGTGGACCTGGTGGGACCTGGTGGACCTGAGGGGACCTGGGGGGTGATGGGAGGACCTGGGGACACCTGGGGGCACCTGAGAGGACCTGGTAGCACCTGAGCGAATCTGGTGGGACCTGGTGGGACCTGGTGGGATCTGATGGACCTGAGGGGACATTGGAAGGACCTGGGGACACCTGGGGGCACCTGGAGGACCTGGTGGAGCTGAGGGGACCTGAAGGGTCCTTGGGGGTCCTTGGTGGATCTGGTGGGACCTGGTGGATCTGGTGGGACCTGGTGGTCCTTGGTGGACCTGGTGGGACCTGGTGGACCTGAGGGGACCTGGGGGGCTTTGGGAGGACCTGGGGACACCTGAGGTCACCTGAGAGGACCTAGTGGCACCTGGATGAGCTGAGGGGACCTGAGGGGACCTGGGGGTCCTTGGTGGACCTGGTGGGACCTGGTAGGACCTGGGGGGACCTGGTGGACCTGGTGGGATCTGATGGACCTGAGGGGACCTGGGGGGCGTTGGGAGGACCTGGGGGCACCTGGGGGCACCTGAGAGGACCTGGTGGCACCTGGATGAGCTGAGGGGACCTGAGGGGACCTGGGGGTCCTCGGTGGACCTGGTGGGATTTGGTAGGACCTGAGGGAACCTGGGGGGCGTTGGAAGGACCTTGGGACACCTGGGGACACCTGGGGACACCTGGTGGAGCTGAAGGGACCTGAGGGGATCTGGGGGTCCTTGGTGGACCTGAGGGGACCTGGTAGGACCTGGTGGGACCTGGTGGACCTGAGGGGACCTGGGGGGTGATGGAAGGACCTGGGGACATCTAAGAGGACCTGAGGGGACCTGGGGGTCCTTGGTGGACCTGGTGGGACCTGGTGGACCTGAAGGGACCTGGGGGGTGATGGAAGGACCTTGGGACACCTGGGGGCACCTGGGGACACCTGGTGGAGCTGAAGGGACCTGAGGGGATCTGGGGGTCCTTGGTGGACCTGAGGGGACCTGGTAGGACCTGGTGGGACCTGGTGGACCTGAGGGGACCTGAGGGGTGATGGAAGGACCTGGGGACACCTGGGAACACCTGGAGGACCTGGTGGATCTGATGGGACCTGGGGGGACCTGGTGGGACCTGGTGGATCTGAGGGGACCTGGGGGACCCTGGTGGGACCTGGTGGGACCTGGTGGGATCTGATGGACCTGGGGGTCCTGGGGGTCCTTGGTGGACCTGGGGGGACCTGGGGGGACCTGGTGGATCTGAGGGGACCTGGGGGGCGTTGGGAAGACCTGGGGGCACCTGGGGACACCTGGGGACACCTGGAGGACCTGGTGGAGCTGAGGGGACCTGAGGGGACCTGGGGGTCCTTGGTGGACCTGGTGGGACCTGGGGTTCCCTGGTGGATCTGGGAGGACCTGGTGGGACCTGGTGGGACCTGGTGGACCTGAGGGGACCTGGGGGGCATTGGTGGACCTGGTGGGATTTGGTGGATCTGGTGGGACCTTGGTGGACCTGGTGGGACCTGGTGGGACCTGGTGGACCTGAGGGGACCTGGGGGGCATTGGTGGACCTGGTGGGATTTGGTGGACCTGGGGGTCCCTGGTGGGACCTGGTGGGACCTGGTGGGACCTGGGGTTCCCTGGTGGATCTGGTGGGACCTGGTGGGACCTGGTGGACCTGGGGGGGCTTTGGGAAGACCTGGGGGGGGAATGGTGGTCCTTGACCCTCCCCATCTCCCCCCCGACCCCAGACCCTGTGCCAGGTGTCCCTCTACGCCATGGGCCGTAGCCCCGAGGTCTTCTCCAACCCCGAGCGCTACGACCCGAGCCGGTGGCTGGGCAAGGCCGACACCACCTTCAGGGCCTTGGCCTTCGGCTTCGGCGCCCGTCAGTGCATCGGGCGCCGCCTGGCCGAGGCCGAGATGATGCTCTTCCTCATCCACGTGAGTCTGGGGGGGGACGGGACAACCAGGGGTGGGGTGATGGAGCCACCGTGGTTGGCTTGGGTTGACCCAATGACGTCTTGGGTTGATCCAATGAGGTCTTGGGTTGATTCAGCGTCTTGGGTTGAGTCAATGAGATCTTGATTTGACTCAACGAGGTCTTGGCTTGACCCAATGACGTCTTGGCTTGACCCAATGACATCTTGGCTTGACCCAATGACGTCTTGGTTTGACTCAATGTCCTGGTTTGACTCAATGAGGTCTTGGTTTGACCCAATGAGGTCTTGGTTTGACTCAATGAAGTCTTGGCTTGACCCAATGTCTTTGCTCAACTCAATACCATCTTGGCTTGACCCAACGAGGTCTTGGCTTGACCCAAGGTCTTGGCTTGTCCTAACGAGGTCTTGCCTTGACCCAACGAGGTCTTGGCTTGACCCAAGGTCTTGGCTTGACCCAATGAGGGCTTGGCTTGACCCAACGAGGTCTTGGCTTGACCCAAGGTCTTGGCTTGACCCAAGGTCTTGGCTTGACCCAATGAGGTCTTGGCTTGACCCAATGAGGGCTTGGCTTGACCCAACAAGGGCTTGGCTTGACCCAAGGTCTTGGCTTGACCCAACGAGGGCTTGGCTTGACCCAACGAGCTCTTGGCTTGACCCAACGAGGTCTTGGCTTCACCCAAGGTCTTGGCTTCACCCAATGATGTCTTGGCTTGACCCAAGGTCTTTGCTCAACCCAAAGACATCTTGGCTTGACCCAACGAGGTCTTGGCTTGACCCAACGAGGTCTTGGCTTGACCCAATGAGGTCTTGGCTTCACCCAAGGTCTTGGCTTCACCCAATGAGTTCTTGGCTTGACCCAACGAGGGCTTGGCTTGACCCAAGGTCTTGGCTTGACTCAATGATGTCTTGGCTTGACCCAATGCCTTTGGTCAACTCAACGCCATCTTGGCTTGACCCAATGAGCTCTTGGCTTCACCCAAGGTCTTGGCTTGACCCAATGAGCTCTTGGCATCACCCAAGGTCTTGGCTTGACCCAACGAGATCTTGGCTTGACCCAACGAGGTCTTGGCTGCACCCAAGCTCTTGGCTTGACCCAACGAGATCTTGGCTTGACCCAACGAGCTCTTGGCATCACCCAAGGTCTTGGCTTGACCCAACGAGATCTTGGCTTGACCCAACGAGGTCTTGGCATCACCCAAGGTCTTGGCTTGACCCAACGAGATCTTGGCTTGACCCAACGAGGTCTTGGCATCACCCAAGGTCTTGGCTTGACCCAACGAGATCTTGGCTTGACCCAACGAGGTCTTGGCTTCACCCAAGGTCTTGGCTTCACCCAATGATGTCTTGGCTTGACCCAAGGTCTTTGCTCAACCCAACGACATCTTGGCTTGACCCAACGAGGTCTTGGCTTGACCCAACGAGGTCTTGGCTTGACCCAATGAGGTCTTGGCTTCACCCAAGGTCTTGGCTTCACCCAATGAGGTCTTGGCTTGACCCAACGAGGGCTTGGCTTGACCCAAGGTCTTGGCTTGACTCAATGATGTCTTGGCTTGACCCAATGCCTTTGGTCAACTCAACGCCATCTTGGCTTGACCCAATGAGCTCTTGGCTTCACCCAAGGTCTTGGCTTGACCCAACGAGCTCTTGGCATCACCCAAGGTCTTGGCTTGACCCAACGAGCTCTTGGCTTGACCCAACGAGGTCTTGGCATCACCCAAGGTCTTGGCTTGACCCAACGAGATCTTGGCTTGACCCAACGAGGTCTTGGCATCACCCAAGGTCTTGGCTTGACCCAACGAGATCTTGGCTTGACCCAACGAGGTCTTGGCTGCACCCAAGCTCTTGGCTTGACCCAATGAGCTCTTGGCTTGACCCAACGAGCTCTTGGCTTGACCCAAGGTCTCTTGGCCCCGCCCAGGTCTTGCGCAACTTCTCGGTGGAGGCCGCGTCCACCGAGGACCTCGGCACCGTCTTCCGCTTCATCCTGATGCCGGCGAGGTCCCCCCTGCTCACCTTCCGCACCCTCGACTGACCCCGGGGGGGGGGGGGGTCCCCTGGCCCTGGGGTCACCTCCCAGTGCCCCCCCACCCCCACCCCCAGCACCCCAATGGTGGGCGGGGCCATGCAAATCGCATGCAAATGAGTCGCAGCACCTCAATAAAGTCTTCTTGCCCGTAGAAAGGTGACGTCACCTGGGGGCGGAGTCAACTGTAACTCGGGGACCCCCACCCATGGGTGCTGGGGGGGAATTGGGGGGGGGGTCTTCACGCTGAGCACCTCGGGGACCCCCACCCATGGGTGCTGAGGGGGGAATTAGGGGGGGGGTTCAACGCTCAGAACCTCAGGGACCCCCACCCATGGGTGCTGGGGGGGAGTTGGGGAGGGGTCTCCATGCTGAGCACCTCGGGGACCCCCACCCATGGGTGCTGGGGGGGGAATTGGGGGGGGGGTCTTCACGCTGAGCACCTCGGGGACCCCCACCCATGGGTGCTGGGGGGGGAATTGGGGGGTTCCTCCATGCTCAGCACCTCAGGAGACCCCCACCCATGGGTGCTGAGGGGGGAATTAGGGGGGGGTTCAACGCTCAGAACCTCAGGGACCCCCACCCATGGGTGCTGGGGGGAGAATTGGGGGGGGGTCTTCACGCTGAGCACCTCGGGGACCCCCACCCATGGGTGCTGGGGGGGGAATTGGGGGGGGGTCTTCACGCTGAGCACCTCGGGGACCCCCACCCATGGGTGCTGAGGGGGGAATTAGGGGGGGGTTCAACGCTCAGAACCTCAGGGACCCCCACCCATGGGTGCTTGGGGGGAGTTGGGGAGGGGTCTCCATGCTCAGCACCTCGGGGACCCCCACCCATGGGTGCTTGGGGGGAATTGGGGGGTTCCTCCATGCTCAGCACCTCGGGGACCCCCACCCATGGGTGCTGGGGGGGAGTCTCCCCCCTCCCCTGTGGTCATGGGGGGGCACTGGGGGACACTGGGGTGTCTTAGGGGGACACTGGGGGGGCACTGGGGGGCACTGGGTTGAGTGGGGGGGGTAGTGGGGGTCCTGGGGGGCACTGGGGGGGGCACTGGGTTGAGTGGGGTGGTCCCGGGGGGGTACTGGGGGGCTCTGGGGGGGCATTGAGGGGGCACTGGGGTCAGTGGGGGTGTCCCAGGGGGTTACTGGGGGGGGGCACCTGGGAGTCCGGGGGGGTACTGGGATGAGTGGGGACACTGGATGGGCACTTGGGGGGCATTGGGGGGGCACTGGGGTGGGTGGGGACCCTGGGTTGAGTAGGGGGGGGCAGTGGGGGGTCACTGGGGGTCCTGGGGGGGCACTGGGATGAGTGGGAGGAAACTGGGGGACACTGGGGAGTCTTGGGGGGGCACTGGGGTGTCTTAAGGTGACACTGGGGGGGGCACTGGGGGGCATTGAGGGGGCACTGGGATGACTGGGATGTCTCAGGGGGTTACTGGGGGGGCACTGGGGAGTCTCGAGGGGGGGTCCGGTGGGGGGGGGGGACATTAGGGGGGCACTGGGATGAGTGGGGGGACACTGGATGGGCACTGGGGGGGCACTGGGGTGAGTGGGGACCTTGGGGTGAGTGTGGGGGGGGCAGTTGGGGTCACTGGGGGTCCTGGGGGGGTACTGGGATGAGTGGGGGGACACTGGGGGGTCCCGAGGGGGGGCACTGGGGGGAGTGGGGGCGCGTGGGGGGGGGCACTGGGGGACACTGGGGAGTCTTGAGAGGGGGGTCTGGGGGTGGGGGGGGGGGCACTGGGGGGGGCACTGGGATGAGTGGGGGGGCAGTGGGGGGGTCCTGGGGTGACATTGGGGTGGGGGGTCCAAGTACCCCCCCCCTCCCCCCCCCCCCCCCAGTCCCCTCTCACCCTCTTCCCCTCCCTTCCCCCTCATTGCCCCTTTCAAGCCCCGCCCCTTTTCTCCCATTGGCTCAGCCCCTTTCCCCCCTTTCCCTCCCTCTCTATTGGTCCGCTCGTCCGCCCGTCAAGCGTAGC
>JAUMJJ010001016.1:0-83640 GCA_033556795.1 Tapera naevia | reverse complement strand
GGGAGAAACCGGATTTTGGGGAAAATGAAAGCAGTTTGGGAGGATAAAAACCTGATTTGAGGGAAATTTATCCCTGTTCAGGGGGATAAACCTGATTTTGGAGAAAATCAACCCAGGTTGGGGAGAAAAAAATCGATTTGAGAAGATGAAGCCAGGTTACGTGGAAAAAAAACTGATTTGAGGGAAACTGAACCGATTTTCACGGGGAAAAAAATCTGATTTGGGGAAAATGAACCCAGTTTTTTTTTGGGAAAAGCCCAATTTGGGGGAAAATTAATTCAATTTTGGGGGGAAAAAAACTTATTTGGGGGAAGATAAACGCAGTTTAGGGGGATAAAGACGATTTTGGGGAAAATGGACCCAGTTTGGGGTGCAAAACCCCGATTTTTGGGGAAATGAATCCAGTTTGCCAGGAAAAAAAAAATGCATAACGGGGAAAAAGAACACAGTTTGGGAGAAACCCCCAAATTTAGAGGAAAATGAACCCAGTTTTCGGGGGAAAACCCTAAATTTAGGGGAAATGAAGCTAGTTTGGGTGGAAAAACCTGATTATGGAAAAGAAATGAACCCATTTTGGGAGGAAACCCTGATTTTGGTAAAATAAATTCAGTCTGGGGGGACAAGCCCGATTTTGGGGACAATGACCCCCGGTTTGGTGGAAAAAAACCCCAATTTTGCGAAAATTGAACCCAGATTGGGGGGGGGGGGAAACCCTATTTTGGGAAAAAATAACCCAATTTGGGGGGAAAAATCACGATTTGAGGAGAACTTAAGCAGTTTTGGGGTATAAATCCGATTTGGGGAAAATGAACCCAGTTTACTGGGAAAAAAACCTAATTTGAGGGGAAATGAACACAGTGTAGGGAAAAAAAACCCCGATTTTGGGAAAATGAACCACTTTTGTGTGGATAAACCCGATTTTGAGGAAAATTAACCCAGATTGGGGGGAAAAAAAGCCCGATTATGGGGAAAAGCAACCCAGTTTAGGGGGAAAAAACTATTTTGGGGAAAATGATTCCAGTTTGCGGGGAAATGGAGAAAATGAACCCAGTTTTGGGTTAAAAAAAAAAACAAACCCAAATTGCACACAATTTTGGGGAAGAACAACAATTTTAGGGAAAATTACCCAGTTTGGGGGAAAAAAAATCCGATTTTGTGGAAAATGAACTCAGTTCAGGTGGGAAAACCCGATTATGGAAAAAAAAAAAATCATTTTGGGGGAAAAACCCAAACTGGATCCATTTTTTTCCATAATCGGGTTTTCCCACCCAAACTAGTTTAATTTCTCCCAAAAATTCAGTTTTTTCCTCCCCAAACTGGTTTGATGTTACCCAAAATCGTGTTTTGTCCCTTAAACTGGGTTCATTTTCCCCAAAAATCAAGGATTCCCCCCCAACTGACTTCATTTTCCCCCAAATCGGCTTTTACCGCTAAAATGGGTTAATTTTCCCTCAAATCAGGTTTTCTAACCGCAAACTGCTTTCATTCTTTTTCCCACCAAACTTGGTTTATTTTCCCACAATCAAGTTTTTTTTCCCCCAAAACTGGGTTCATTTTTTTTTTTCCATAATCGGTTTTTTTTCCCCAACCTGGGCTCATTTTCCCCAAAATGAGTTTTTTCCTCCCAAACTGGTTTCACTTCCCCCAAAATCCGGTTTTCTCACCAAACTGGGTTCATTTTCCCTCAAATCGGGTTTTTCCTCCCAAATCCGAACTGGGTTCATTTTCCCCAAAATCGTATGTTTTTCCCCAAAACTGGGTTCATTTTCCCCATTATCGGTTTTTTAATGCCAAAACTGGGTTCATTTTCCTCAAAAATCTGTTCTTTTTCCTACTAAGTGGGTTCATTGTCCCCATAATCAGGTTTATTCCCCGAAAACTGGGGTCATTTTCCCCAAAATAGGGTTTTTATCCCTAAAATTTGTTAATTTTTTCCAAAATCAGGGGTGATCGGCAAAATTGGGTTAATTTTCCCCCAAAATGCTGTTTCCCCACTCAACTGGTTTCATTTCACGAAATTCGGGTTTTCACCAAAAACTGGGTCCATTTTCCCCAAAAGAGGGGGTTTTTATCCCCCAAAATGGGTTCATTCTCCACGAAATCTGGATATATCCCAGCAAAATTGTTTCATTTTTCCCCAAAATCGGTTTTTTTAACCCAACACGGGGTTCTTTTTCCCAAAAATAGGCTTTTTCCTTCAAAACTGCGTTCATTTCCCTCAAAAATCATATTTTTTTCCCCACAAATTCGGTTCATTTACGGAAAAATTGGTTTTAACCACGCAAAATGTTTTCATATCCCCCCAAATCAGTTTTTTTTCTCCACAAACTGGCTTCATTTTGCCCAAAATCGAGTTTTCACCACAAATTGGGTTCATTTTCCCAACAGTATTATATTTCCCCCCAAAATGGGTTCATTTTCCACGAAAACTGGTTTTATCCCAGCAAAATTGTTTCATTTTTTCCCCAAAATTGGGTATTCCCCACCAAACTGGGTTCTTTCCCCGAAATCGTTTTTTTTTGCCAAGCAAAATTCGTTCATTTTCCCCAAAATTGGGGTTTGTTTTTTTTCCCCCGAAACTGTTTTCATTTACCTCTACATCGGGTTTTCCCCCTAAATTGGGTTAATTGTCCCCAAAATCGGATTATACCGCCCAAAAACTGGGTTCATTTTTCCCATAAATGTGTTTTCCCCACAAACAGAATTCACTTTCCCCAAAATCGTTTTTTTCCCCCAAAAGTGCGTTGATTTTCCACGAAACCGGGGGTTCCCCCACCCAAATAGCAAGTTTGTGTCTGTTCCTCAGGGAGGCAAGGAGCAAACTGCCGGGAAGTCTGTGGAAGCGCGGCCAGAGACAGCTTTCTGAGCCGTTTCAGTTCGCAGAGCTAGCCGGTAAGAGAAGGCACTGTCTCCGGACCAAAGTAATGTTTGCAGCCCTCGCCTGCTGCGAAAGCCAGGGAAACCCTGTGAAGGCTGCTCAACGAAGCAACAGCAGCTACCGGGAAAATGCTTGCTCTTCTAGCAGCTATTCATGGTAAAGCATTCCTGGGTTCTTTAAAATCAAGGGGTTAGTTTCTGCTCTCCCTTGGAGAAAACACAAACTCGTGCAGTTCAGAGAATGTGCTGGGGATTCCCTGCCTGCCGTGGTAACACGTTTCAGCACTAACAGTCTGCAGAGGCTGATGAGAATGCACAGGAAAAGAGGGATCCCTCGTCCTTGAAGCATGAGCAGATCATCTGATAATTTGCCCTTTAATTACATTGTTAGAGATGAAATGTCATGCTAAAATATTTCCCAAATAGCAAGATTATGAGGCATTTTAGACTCATGTGAATGCGCTGTGATTTGATGCTAGAAATCGGAAATGTGTTCCTCAAGGAGGCAAGAAGCAGACTGCCGGGAAGTCTGTGGAACCGCGGCCAGAGACAGCTTTTTCAGCCGTTTCAGTTTACAGAGCTAGCCGGTAAGAGAAGGCGCTGTCTCCGGACCAAAGTAATGTTTGCAGCCGGAGCTTGGTGTGAAAGCCGGGGAAACACTGTGAAGGCTGCTCAAGAAAGCAAGAGCAGCTCCTCTGTTTGCCTGTTTTTGAAAGCCCTCGAGAGAGGAATACTCTGCCGGTAAAATGCCTGCTCTTCTAGCAGCTATTCATGGGAGGACATTCTTGGATTCTTTAAAACTAAGGGGCTAGTTTCTGCTGTCCCTTGGAGAAAACGCAAACCTGTGCAGTTCAGAGAATGTGCTGTGGAATCCCTGCCTGCCGTGGTAACACGTTTCAGCAGAAACAGTTTGTAGAGGCTGATGAGAATGCACAGGAAAAGAGGGATCCCTCGTCCTTGAAGCATGAGCAGATCATCTGATAATTTGCCCTTTAATTACATGTGATGCTAGAAATCGGAACTGAGTGTTCCTCAACGAGGCAAGAAGACGACTGCCGGGAAGTCTGTGGAACCGCGGCCAGAGACAGCTTTTTCAGCCGTTTCAGTTCACAGAGCTAGCCGGTAAGAGAAGGCGCTGTCTCTGGACCAAAGTAATGTCTGCAGCCGGAGCTTGGTGTGAAAGCCGGGGAAACACAGTGAAGGCTGCTCAGGGAAGCAAGAGAGGCTTCTCTGTTCGCCTGTTTTTGTAAGCCTTCGAGACGGAATACCCTGCAGGGTATATGCTTTTTCTTGTAGCAGCTATTTATGGATGAACAAGTCTGGGATGCTTAACAATCAAGATGTTAGTCTGGGGGAAAAACGATTTTGGCTAAAAAGAACCCAGTATGGGGGAGAAATTCCGCTTTTGGGGAAAATGAACCCAGTTAGGGGGGGAGGGGAAATCATCGATGTTGGGGAAAATGAACCCAGTTTAAGGGACAAAACCCGATTTAGGGCCAAATGAAACCAGTTTGGGCAGAAGAAAACTGATTTTGGGCGAAATTAAACTAGTTTGTGTGGGAAAACCCGATTATGGAAAAAAAATGAACCCAGATTGGGTTTTTTCCCCCAAAATGAGGTCTCGGGATTTTTTTCCCCCCAAACTGGGTTCATTTTCCCCAAAATCGGATTTATACCCCAAAACTGCGTTATGTTTTCCTCAAATTGTGGGTTTTTTTTCCCCAAAATGGGTTCATTTTCCCCAAAATAGTTTTTTTGCTACCAAACTGGGTTCAATTTTCCCAAAATTGGGTTTTATTCCACCGAACCGGGTTCATTTTCCCCAGAATCGGGCTTGTCCCCCCAAACTGAATTTATTTTCCCAAAATCAGTTTTTCTTCTTAAAATGGGTTCATTCTTTTCCATAATCCGGTTTTTCCACCCAAAATGGCTTCATTTCCCCTATATTTGGATTTTCTTCCCGAAAACTGGGTTCATTTTTCTCTAAATTTGGGGGTTTCACCCAAACTGTGTTCTTTTTCCCCGTTATGCATTTTTTTTCCAGCAAACTGGATTCATTTCCCCCAAAATCGGGTTTTTGCACCCCAAACTGGGTCCATTTTCCCCAAAAACATCTTTATCCCCATAAACTGTGTTTATCTTCCCCCAAAGAAGGTTTTCTTCTCCCAAAATTGTATTGATTTTCCCTCAAATCGGGTTTTTCCCCAAAACTGCGTTCATTTTCCACAAAATCTTCCCCCTCCCCCCCCCCCCCCCCCCCCCCGGTTTATTTTCTGCCAAATTGGGTTTTTCCCCAAAAAAACTGGGTTCATTTTGCCCAAAATCAAATTTTTCCCTGTAAAAATGGGTTCAGTTTCCCTCAAATCAGGCTTTTCCACCCAACTTGGCTTCATCTTCTCAAATCGATTTTTTCTCCCCAACCTGGGTTGATTTTCTCCAAAATCGGGTTTATCCCCCTGAACAGGGATAAATTTCCCTCAAATCAGGTTTTTATCCTCCCAAACTGCTTTCATTTTCCCAAAATCGGGTTTCTCCACCCAAAGTGGGTTCATTTTTCCAAAATCGGATTTTTCCCCCCGAACCTGGGTTCATTTTCCCTCAAATCAGGTGTTTCCACCCAAAACGGCTTCATTTTCTCTCAAATTAGGATTTTTTCCACCCAAACTGGCTTCATTTTCTCTCAAATCAGGGGTTTCCCCCCAAACTGAGTTCATTTTCACCAAAATCCTATTTTTCCACACAAAATGTGTTCATTTTCCTCAAAATCGGGTTTCCTCCTTGAAAACTGGATTTATTTCCACCAAAATCATTTTTTCCCCCAAAACTGGATTCATTTTCCTCAAAATTGGATTTATACACCGAAACGGGGTTAAGTTTCACTCAAATCGCGGTTTTTACCCCCCAAACTGCTTTCATTTTCCCCAAAATCGGGTTTATCCCCGAAAATGAGTTCATTTTTCCCCATAATCGGTTTTTTCCACCCGAACTGGGTTAGTTTTCCCGAAAATCAGGTTTTCTTCCCCCCAAATGGGTTCGTTTCCCCAAAAATCAAATTTTTCCTCCCCAAACTGGGTTCATTTTCGCCAAAATCAAGTTTTTCCACGAAACTGGGTTCATTTTCCCCAAAATCGGGTTTTTCCCCCACACTGGCTTCATTTTCCCCAAAATTGGGTGGTTTCCCCCAAACTGGCTTCATTTGCCTTAAAATTGGGTTTTCCCCAAAAAACTGGGTTCATTTTCCTCTAAATTGTTGTTTTTCCCCCAAAATCGATTCATTTTCTCCATTATACCATTTTTTTCCCTGCAAACTGGAATAATTTTCCCCAAAATAGGTTTTTTTCCCCCAAAACTGGATTCGTTTTCCCCAAAATTGAGGTTTTTTCCCCCCTAACTGGGTTAATTTTCCTCATAATCATGTTTTTTCCCCAAAACACGAGTTCATTTCCCCTAAAATCGGGGGGTTTTCCACCCAAACTGTGTTAATTTTATGCAAAATCGGGGTTTTCCATGCAAAAGGGTTCATTTTCCCCAAAAATCGGTTTTTTTTCCCCAAAACTGGGTTCATTTCCCCTCAAATTGGGTTTTTCCCCCAAAACTGGCTTAATTTTCTCCAAAATCAGTTTTTTTTCCGCCAAAACCAGCTTCATTTCCCCTAAAATTGTGGTTTTTTCCCACCAAACTGGGTTCATTTCCCCTAAAATTGTGTTTTTTTCCCACCAAACTGGGTTAATTTCCCCTAAAATTGTGTTTTTCCCACAAACTGTTTTCTTTTTCCCCAAAATCATCTTTATCCCCGTAACTATGATAATTTTCTATCAAATCGGGATTTTTCCCCCAAAACTGCATTAATTTTCCCCCAAATCCTTCCCCCCCCCCCAAAATCTTGGTTTTTTTTTTTCCCAAAATCGGGGGTTTTGGGGGAAAAATCCCGATTTGATAGAAAATTAACATAGTTACGGGGGAAAAACACAATTTTAGGGGAAATGAACCCAGTTTGATGGGAAAAAACACAATTTTAGGGGAAATGAAGCTGTTTTTGGCAGAAAAATGATTTTGGAGAAAATTAACCCAGTTTTGGGGGAAATACTCGATTTTGGGGAAAATTAATCCAGTTTTGGGGGAAAAACCCAATTTGAGGGGAAATGAACCCAGTTTGGGGGAAAAAAACGATTTTGGGGGAAAATTAACCCTTTTGCATGGAAAAACCCGATTTGAGGGAAACTGAACCCAGTTTAGGGCCAAAAAAATGATTTTGGGGAAAATGAACCCTTTTTTTGGGGGGAAAACCCCAATGTTGGGGAAAATAAACCCTGTTTTGGGGGAAAGAAAAGGATTTTGTGGAAAATGAATCCAGTTGGGGTGGGGGGAACCCAATTTGAGGGAAAATGAATGCAGTTTCTGGGGAGAAACCCGATTTTAGGGAAAATGAACCCAGTTTCATGGAAAAACCTGATTATGGCAAAAATGAACCCAGTTTGGGAAGAAAAAAACTTATTTTGGGGAAAATGAACCCCAAAAAGGCTGAATTTCCCCTAAAATTGTGTTTTTCCCCCCAAACTGGGTTCTTTTTCCCCAAAATCGGGTTTTTGCACCCCAAACTGAGTCCATTTTCCCCAAAATCACCTTTATCCCCGTAACTGTGTTAATTTTCTATCAAACGGGATTTTTCCCCCAAACTGCATTCATTTTCCCCCAAATCCTTTTCCCCCCCCAAACTGGGTTCATTTTCCACAAAATCCTTTCTTCCCCCGCAAAACTGGGTTTTTTTTCCCCAAAATCGGGTTTTCCCCTAAAAAAACTGCGTTCATTTTCCCCAAAATCAGTTTTTTCCCCCTAAACTGGGTTCATTTTCCCTCAAATCGGGTTTTCCCTCCCTAAACTGGCTTCATCTTCTCTCAAATCAGATTTCTTTCCCGAAACTGAGTTCATTTGCCTCAAAATCGGGTTTTTTTCCCCAAAACTGTGTTAATTTCCTACAAAATTTTGGGAAAATGAACCCAGTTTGGAAAAAAACCCGATTTTAGGGAAAATGAATCCAGTTTGCGGGGAAAAAAATGGGTAATGGGGGAAATGAACCCAGTTTTGGGGCGAGAAACCCTACTTTAGGGAAAATGAACCCAGTTTCATGGAAAAACCCAATTTTAGCAAAAATGAACCCAGTTTGTGGAGGAAAAAACTGATTTTGGGGAAAATGAACCTAGTGCCGATGGGAAAACCCGATTATGGAAAAAAATGAACTCATTTTGGGGGAAAAACCTAAACTGGGTTCATTTGTTTTCCATAATCAAGTTTTTCCACACTAACTAGTTTAATTTCCCCCAAAATCAGTTTTTTCCTCCCCAAAATGGTTTCATTTTACCCAATATCACGTTTTGTCCCTTAAACTGGTTTCATTTTCACCCAAATCAAGGATTTCCCTCCCCAACTGGATTCATTTTCCCAATTATCCAATATTTTCCCTGCAAACTGGATTCATTTTCCCCAAAATCGTGGGTTTTCTCCAAACTGGTTTCATTTTCTCAAAATTGTGTAGGAAATGAACACAGTTTTGGGGGGAAAAACCCGATTTTGAGGCAAATGAACCCAGTTTGGGGAGGGAAAACCCGATTTGAGGGAAACTGAACACAGTTTAGGGGGAAAAACTGATTTTGGGGAAAATGAACCCAGTTTTTTGGGGGGGAAAACCCCGATTTTAGGAAAAAAAATACCCCAGTTTTGGGGGGGGGGGGGGGGGGGGGGCAAAGGATTTGGGGGAAAATGAATGCAGTTTTGGGGGACAAAACCCGATTTGATAGAAAATTAACACAGGTACGGGGATAAAGATGATTTGGGGAAAATGGACCCAGTTTGGGGTGTAAAAACCCGATTTTGGGGAAAAAGAACCCAGTTTGGAGGGAAAAACACAATTTTAGGGGAAATGAACCCAGTTTGATGGGAAAAAACACAATTTTAGGGGAAATGAAGCCGTTTTTGGTGGAAAAAACCTGATTTTGGAGAAAATTAACCCAGTTTTGGAGGAAGTACTCGATTTTGGGGAAAATTAATCCAGTTTGGGGGAAAAACCCAATTTGAGGGCAATTGAAACCAGTTTTGGGGAAAAAAAAATTATTTTGGGGGAAAATGAACCCTTTTGCATGGAAAACCCCGATTTTGCATAAAATTAACACAGTTTGGGTGGAAAAATACCCGATTTGCGGGAAATGAACCTAGTTTGGTGGGAAAACCCACGATTTTATGGGAAATGAACCCCTTTTTTTTGGAAAAACCCGATTATGAGGAAAATTAACCCAGTTTGGGGGAAAGAAACTCGGTTTTGAGGAAAATGAATCCAGTTTTGGGGGAAAAAAATCTCGATTTTGGGGAAA
Organism: Tapera naevia; assembly: GCA_033556795.1. NCBI lineage: Eukaryota > Metazoa > Chordata > Aves > Cuculiformes > Neomorphidae > Tapera > Tapera naevia. The sequence goes on along the minus strand of JAUMJJ010001016.1, from coordinate 74,398 downwards.
ATTATTCCAGTTTGCAGGGAAAAAAATGGGTAATGGGGAAAATGAATCCATTTTGGGGGAAAAACCCCAATTTAGAGGAAAATGAATGCAATTTTGTGGGGAAAATCCAATTTTAGGGGAAATGAAGCCAGTTTGGGGGAAAAACACCAATTTTGGGGAAAATGAAGCCAGTTTGGGGGGAAAAAACAGATTTTAGGGAAAATGAACCCAGTTTCATGGAAAAACTCGATTTTGGCAAAAATAAACCCAGTTTGGGGAGAAAAATTTTGATTTTTGGGGAAACGAACCCATTTGGGGGGGAAAAAACCCTGATTTTCGGGAAAATTAACCCAGTTTGGGTGGAAAAAAACGATTATGGGAAAAAAATGAACTCATTTTGGGGATAAACCCGATTTTGGGGAAAATGAAAGCAGTTTGGGGGGTAAAAATCACGATTTGAGTGAAACTTAACCCAGTTTCGGTGTATAAAACCAATTTTGAGGAAAATGAATACGGTTTTCGGGGAAAAAATGATTTTGGTGGAAATAAACCCAGTTTTCAAGGAGGAAAACCGATTTTGAGGAAAATGAACACATTTTGCATGGAAAAATAGGATTTTGGAGAAAGTGAACTCAGTTTGGGGGAAAAAAACCCTGATTTGAGAGAAAATGAAGCCAGTTTGGGTGGAAAAACCTGATTTGAGAGAAAATTAACCCATTTTTTGGGGGAAAAAATCTGATTTTGGGGAAAATGAACCCATTTTGGGGGGAGAAACCGGATTTTGGGGAAAATGAAAGCAGTTTGGGAGGATAAAAACCTGATTTGAGGGAAATTTATCCCTGTTCAGGGGGATAAACCTGATTTTGGAGAAAATCAACCCAGGTTGGGGAGAAAAAAATCGATTTGAGAAGATGAAGCCAGGTTACGTGGAAAAAAACTGATTTGAGGGAAACTGAACCGATTTTCACGGGGAAAAAAATCTGATTTGGGGGAAAATGAACCCAGTTTTTTTTGGGAAAAGCCCAATTTGGGGGAAAATTAATTCAATTTTGGGGGGAAAAAAACTTATTTGGGGGAAGATAAACGCAGTTTAGGGGGATAAAGACGATTTTGGGGAAAATGGACCCAGTTTGGGGTGCAAAACCCCGATTTTTGGGGAAATGAATCCAGTTTGCCAGGAAAAAAAAAATGCATAACGGGGAAAAAGAACACAGTTTGGGAGAAACCCCCAAATTTAGAGGAAAATGAACCCAGTTTTCGGGGGAAAACCCTAAATTTAGGGGAAATGAAGCTAGTTTGGGTGGAAAAACCTGATTATGGGAAAGAAATGAACCCATTTTGGGAGGAAACCCTGATTTTGGTAAAATAAATTCAGTCTGGGGGGACAAGCCCGATTTTGGGGACAATGACCCCGGTTTGGTGGAAAAAAACCCCAATTTTGCGAAAATTGAACCCAGATTGGGGGGGGGGGGAACCCTATTTTGGGAAAAAATAACCCAATTTGGGGGGAAAAATCACGATTTGAGGAGAACTTAAGGCAGTTTTGGGGTATAAATCCGATTTGGGGGAAAATGAACCCAGTTTACTGGGAAAAAACCTAATTTGAGGGGAAATGAACACAGTGTAGGGGAAAAAAAACCCGATTTTGGGGAAAATGAACCACTTTTGTGTGGATAAACCCGATTTTGAGGAAAATTAACCCAGATTGGGGGGAAAAAAAGCCCGATTATGGGGAAAAGCAACCCAGTTTAGGGGGAAAAAACTATTTTGGGGAAAATGATTCCAGTTTGCGGGGAAATGGAGAAAATGAACCCAGTTTTGGGTTAAAAAAAAACAAACCCAAATTGCACACAATTTTGGGGGAAGAACAACAATTTTAGGGAAAATTACCCAGTTTGGGGGAAAAAAAATCCGATTTTGTGGAAAATGAACTCAGTTCAGGTGGGAAAACCCGATTATGGAAAAAAAAAAATCATTTTGGGGGAAAAACCCAAACTGGATCCATTTTTTTCCATAATCGGGTTTTCCCACCCAAACTAGTTTAATTTCTCCCAAAAATTCAGTTTTTTCCTCCCCAAACTGGTTTGATGTTACCCAAAATCGTGTTTTGTCCCTTAAACTGGGTTCATTTTCCCCAAAATCAAGGATTCCCCCCCAACTGACTTCATTTTCCCCCAAATCGGCTTTTACCGCTAAAATGGGTTAATTTTCCCTCAAATCAGGTTTTCTAACCGCAAACTGCTTTCATTCTTTTTCCCACCAAACTTGGTTTATTTTCCCACAATCAAGTTTTTTTTCCCCCAAAACTGGGTTCATTTTTTTTTTTCCATAATCGGTTTTTTTTCCCCAACCTGGGCTCATTTTCCCCAAAATGAGTTTTTTCCTCCCAAACTGGTTTCACTTCCCCCAAAATCCGGTTTTCTCACCAAACTGGGTTCATTTTCCCTCAAATCGGGTTTTTCCTCCCAAATCCGAACTGGGTTCATTTTCCCCAAAATCGTATGTTTTTCCCCAAAACTGGGTTCATTTTCCCCATTATCGGTTTTTTAATGCCAAAACTGGGTTCATTTTCCTCAAAAATCTGTTCTTTTTCCTACTAAGTGGGTTCATTGTCCCCATAATCAGGTTTATTCCCCGAAAACTGGGGTCATTTTCCCCAAAATAGGGTTTTTATCCCTAAAATTTGTTAATTTTTTCCAAAATCAGGGGTGATCGGCAAAATTGGGTTAATTTTCCCCCAAAATGCTGTTTCCCCACTCAACTGGTTTCATTTCACGAAATTCGGGTTTTCACCAAAAACTGGGTCCATTTTCCCCAAAAGAGGGGGTTTTTATCCCCCCAAAATGGGTTCATTCTCCACGAAATCTGGATATATCCCAGCAAAATTGTTTCATTTTTCCCCAAAATCGGTTTTTTTAACCCAACACGGGGTTCTTTTTCCCAAAAATAGGCTTTTTCCTTCAAAACTGCGTTCATTTCCCTCAAAAATCATATTTTTTTCCCCACAAATTCGGTTCATTTACGGAAAAATTGGTTTTAACCACGCAAAATGTTTTCATATCCCCCCAAATCAGTTTTTTTTCTCCACAAACTGGCTTCATTTTGCCCAAAATCGAGTTTTCACCACAAATTGGGTTCATTTTCCCAACAGTATTATATTTCCCCCCAAAATGGGTTCATTTTCCACGAAAACTGGTTTTATCCCAGCAAAATTGTTTCATTTTTTCCCCAAAATTGGGTATTCCCCACCAAACTGGGTTCTTTCCCCGAAATCGTTTTTTTTTGCCAAGCAAAATTCGTTCATTTTCCCCAAAATTGGGGTTTGTTTTTTTTCCCCCGAAACTGTTTTCATTTACCTCTACATCGGGTTTTCCCCCTAAATTGGGTTAATTGTCCCCAAAATCGGATTATACCGCCCAAAAACTGGGTTCATTTTTCCCATAAATGTGTTTTCCCCACAAACAGAATTCACTTTCCCCAAAATCGTTTTTTTCCCCCAAAAGTGCGTTGATTTTCCACGAAACCGGGGGTTCCCCCACCCAAATAGCAAGTTTGTGTCTGTTCCTCAGGGAGGCAAGGAGCAAACTGCCGGGAAGTCTGTGGAAGCGCGGCCAGAGACAGCTTTCTGAGCCGTTTCAGTTCGCAGAGCTAGCCGGTAAGAGAAGGCACTGTCTCCGGACCAAAGTAATGTTTGCAGCCCTCGCCTGCTGCGAAAGCCAGGGAAACCCTGTGAAGGCTGCTCAACGAAGCAACAGCAGCTACCGGGAAAATGCTTGCTCTTCTAGCAGCTATTCATGGTAAAGCATTCCTGGGTTCTTTAAAATCAAGGGGTTAGTTTCTGCTCTCCCTTGGAGAAAACACAAACTCGTGCAGTTCAGAGAATGTGCTGGGGATTCCCTGCCTGCCGTGGTAACACGTTTCAGCACTAACAGTCTGCAGAGGCTGATGAGAATGCACAGGAAAAGAGGGATCCCTCGTCCTTGAAGCATGAGCAGATCATCTGATAATTTGCCCTTTAATTACATTGTTAGAGATGAAATGTCATGCTAAAATATTTCCCAAATAGCAAGATTATGAGGCATTTTAGACTCATGTGAATGCGCTGTGATTTGATGCTAGAAATCGGAAATGTGTTCCTCAAGGAGGCAAGAAGCAGACTGCCGGGAAGTCTGTGGAACCGCGGCCAGAGACAGCTTCTTCAGCCGTTTCAGTTCACAGAGCTAGCCGGTAAGAGAAGGCGCTGTCTCCGGACCAAAGTAATGTTTGCAGCCGGAGCTTGGTGTGAAAGCCGGGGAAACACTGTGAAGGCTGCTCAAGAAAGCAAGAGCAGCTCCTCTGTTTGCCTGTTTTTGAAAGCCCTCGAGAGAGGAATACCCTGCCGGTAAAATGCCTGCTCTTCTAGCAGCTATTCATGGGAGGACATTCTTGGATTCTTTAAAACTAAGGGGCTAGTTTCTGCTGTCCCTTGGAGAAAACGCAAACCCGTGCAGTTCAGAGAATGTGCTGTGGAATCCCTGCCTGCCGTGGTAACACGTTTCAGCAGAAACAGTTTGTAGAGGCTGATGAGAATGCACAGGAAAAGAGGGATCCCTCGTCCTTGAAGCATGAGCAGATCATCTGATAATTTGCCCTTTAATTACATGTGATGCTAGAAATCGGAACTGAGTGTTCCTCAACGAGGCAAGAAGACGACTGCCGGGAAGTCTGTGGAACCGCGGCCAGAGACAGCTTTTTCAGCCGTTTCAGTTCACAGAGCTAGCCGGTAAGAGAAGGCGCTGTCTCTGGACCAAAGTAATGTCTGCAGCCGGAGCTTGGTGTGAAAGCCGGGGAAACACAGTGAAGGCTGCTCAGGGAAGCAAGAGAGGCTTCTCTGTTCGCCTGTTTTTGTAAGCCTTCGAGACGGAATACCCTGCAGGGTATATGCTTTTTCTTGTAGCAGCTATTTATGGATGAACAAGTCTGGGATGCTTAACAATCAAGATGTTAGTCTGGGGGGAAAAACGATTTTGGCTAAAAAGAACCCAGTATGGGGGAGAAATTCCGCTTTTGGGGAAAATGAACCCAGTTAGGGGGGGAGGGGAAATCATCGATGTTGGGGAAAATGAACCCAGTTTAAGGGACAAAACCCGATTTAGGGCCAAATGAAACCAGTTTGGGCAGAAGAAAACTGATTTTGGGCGAAATTAAACTAGTTTGTGTGGGAAAACCCGATTATGGAAAAAAAATGAACCCAGATTGGGTTTTTCCCCCAAAATGAGGTCTCGGGATTTTTTTCCCCCCAAACTGGGTTCATTTTCCCCAAAATCGGATTTATACCCCAAAACTGCGTTATGTTTTCCTCAAATTGTGGGTTTTTTTTCCCCAAAATGGGTTCATTTTCCCCAAAATAGTTTTTTTGCTACCAAACTGGGTTCAATTTTCCCAAAATTGGGTTTTATTCCACCGAACCGGGTTCATTTGCCCCAGAATAGGGCTTGTCCCCCCAAACTGAATTTATTTTCCCAAAATCAGTTTTTCTTCTTAAAATGGGTTCATTCTTTTCCATAATCCGGTTTTTCCACCCAAAATGGCTTCATTTCCCCTATATTTGGATTTTCTTCCCGAAAACTGGGTTCATTTTTCTCTAAATTTGGGGGTTTCACCCAAACTGTGTTCTTTTTCCCCGTTATGCATTTTTTTTCCAGCAAACTGGATTCATTTCCCCCAAAATCGGGTTTTTGCACCCCAAACTGGGTCCATTTTCCCCAAAAACATCTTTATCCCCATAAACTGTGTTTATCTTCCCCCAAAGAAGGTTTTCTTCTCCCAAAATTGTATTGATTTTCCCTCAAATCGGGTTTTTCCCCAAAACTGCGTTCATTTTCCACAAAATCTTCCCCCTCCCCCCCCCCCCCCCCCCCCCCCGGTTTATTTTCTGCCAAATTGGGTTTTTCCCCAAAAAAAATGGGTTCATTTTGCCCAAAATCAAATTTTTCCCTGTAAAAATGGGTTCAGTTTCCCTCAAATCAGGCTTTTCCACCCAACTTGGCTTCATCTTCTCAAATCGATTTTTTTCTCCCCAACCTGGGTTGATTTTCTCCAAAATCGGGTTTATCCCCCTGAACAGGGATAAATTTCCCTCAAATCAGGTTTTTATCCTCCCAAACTGCTTTCATTTTCCCAAAATCGGGTTTCTCCACCCAAAGTGGGTTCATTTTTCCAAAATCGGATTTTTCCCCCCGAACCTGGGTTCATTTTCCCTCAAATCAGGTGTTTCCACCCAAAACGGCTTCATTTTCTCTCAAATTAGGATTTTTTCCACCCAAACTGGCTTCATTTTCTCTCAAATCAGGGGTTTCCCCCCAAACTGAGTTCATTTTCACCAAAATCCTATTTTTCCACACAAAATGTGTTCATTTTCCTCAAAATCGGGTTTCCTCCTTGAAAACTGGGTTTATTTCCACCAAAATCATTTTTTCCCCCAAAACTGGATTCATTTTCCTCAAAATTGGATTTATACACCGAAACGGGGTTAAGTTTCACTCAAATCGCGGTTTTTACCCCCCAAACTGCTTTCATTTTCCCCAAAATCGGGTTTATCCCCGAAAATGAGTTCATTTTTCCCCATAATCGTTTTTTTCCACCCGAACTGGGTTAGTTTTCCCGAAAATCAGGTTTTCTTCCCCCCAAATGGGTTCGTTTCCCCAAAAATCAAATTTTTCCTCCCCAAACTGGGTTCATTTTCGCCAAAATCAAGTTTTTCCACGAAACTGGGTTCATTTTCCCCAAAATCGGGTTTTTCCCCCACACTGGCTTCATTTTCCCCAAAATTGGGTGGTTTCCCCCAAACTGGCTTCATTTGCCTTAAAATTGGGTTTTCCCCAAAAAACTGGGTTCATTTTCCTCTAAATTGTTGTTTTTCCCCCAAAATCGATTCATTTTCTCCATTATACCATTTTTTTCCCTGCAAACTGGAATAATTTTCCCCAAAATAGGTTTTTTCCCCCAAAACTGGATTCGTTTTCCCCAAAATTGAGGTTTTTTCCCCCCTAACTGGGTTAATTTTCCTCATAATCATGTTTTTTCCCCAAAACACGAGTTCATTTCCCCTAAAATCGGGGGGTTTTCCACCCAAACTGTGTTAATTTTATGCAAAATCGGGGTTTTCCATGCAAAAGGGTTCATTTTCCCCAAAAATCGGTTTTTTTTCCCCAAAACTGGGTTCATTTCCCCTCAAATTGGGTTTTTCCCCCAAAACTGGATTCATTTTCCCCAAAATCGAGTATTTCCCCCAAAACTGGCTTAATTTTCTCCAAAATCAGTTTTTTTTTCCGCCAAAACCGGCTTCATTTCCCCTAAAATTGTGGTTTTTTCCCACCAAACTGGGTTCATTTCCCCTAAAATTGTGTTTTTTTCCCACCAAACTGGGTTAATTTCCCCTAAAATTGTGTTTTTCCCACAAACTGTTTTCTTTTTCCCCAAAATCATCTTTATCCCCGTAACTATGATAATTTTCTATCAAATCGGGATTTTTCCCCCAAAACTGCATTAATTTTCCCCCAAATCCTTCCCCCCCCCCAAAATCTGGGGTTTTTTTTCCCAAAATCGGGGGTTTCCCCCCAAAAAACTAGGTTCATTTTCCCAAAATCAGTTTTTCCCCCTAAACTGGGTTCAGTTTCTCTCAAATCGGGTTTTCCCTCCCCAAACTGGGTTCATTTGCCTCAAAATCGGGGTTTTCCCCCCAAAACTGTGTTCATTTCCTACAAAATTTTGGGAAAATGAACCCAGTTTGGGAAAAAAAACCCCCGATTTTGGGGAAAATGAATCCAGTTTGCAGGGAAAATATTGGATAATGGGGAAAATGAATCCAGTTGGGGGGGAGAAACCCGATTTTAGCGGAATTGAACATATTTTGGTGGGATAAACTGCAATTTTAGGGGAAATTAAGCCAATTTGGGGAAAAAAATCTGATTTGAGAGAAGAATGAAGCCAGTTGCGGGGGGCGGGGGGAATCCGATTTGAGGGAAACTGAACCCAGTTTATTGGGGAAAAACTGATTTTGGGAAAATGAACCCAGTTTGTTTGGGGGAAACCCCGATTTTGGAAAAAAAACCAAACCCAGATTTGGGGGGGGGGAAGGATTTGGGGGAAAATGAAACCCAGTTTTGGGGGAAAAATCCCGATTTGATAGAAAATTAACATAGTTACGGGGGAAAAACACAATTTTAGGGGAAATGAACCCAGTTTGATGGGAAAAAAACACAATTTTAGGGAAATGAAGCTGTTTTTGGCAGAAAAATGATTTTGGAGAAAATTAACCCAGTTTTGGGGGAAATACTCGATTTTGGGAAAATTAATCAGTTTTGGGGGAAAAACCCAATTTGAGGGGAAATGAACCCAGTTTGGGGGAAAAAAACGATTTTGGGGGAAAATTAACCCTTTTGCATGGAAAAACCCGATTTGAGGAAACTGAACCCAGTTTAGGGCCAAAAAAATGATTTTGGGGAAAATGAACCCTTTTTTGGGGGGGAAAACCCCAATGTTGGGGAAAATAAACCCTGTTTTGGGGAAAGAAAAGGATTTTGTGGAAAATGAATCAGTTGGGGTGGGGGGAACCCAATTTGAGGGAAAATGAATGCAGTTTCTGGGGAGAAACCCGATTTTAGGGAAAATGAACCCAGTTTCATGGAAAAACTGATTATGGGCAAAAATGAACCCAGTTGGGAAGAAAAAAACTTATTTTGGGGAAAATGAACCCCAAAAAGGCTGAATTTCCCCTAAAATTGTGTTTTTCCCCCCAAACTGGGTTCTTTTTCCCCAAAATCGGGTTTTTGCACCCCCAAACTGAGTCCATTTTCCCCAAAATCATCTTTATCCCCGTAACTGTGTTATTTTCTATCAAACGGGATTTTTCCCCCAAACTGCATTCATTTTCCCCCAAATCCTTTTCCCCCCCCCAAACTGGGTTCATTTTCACAAAATCCTTTCTTCCCCCCGCAAAACTGGGGTTTTTTTTCCCCAAAATCGGGTTTTCCCCCAAAAAAACTGCGTTCATTTTCCCCAAAATCAGTTTTTTCCCCCTAAAACTGGGTTCATTTTCCCTCAAATCGGGTTTTCCCTCCCTAAACTGGCTTCATCTTCTCTCAAATCAGATTTCTTTCCCGAAACTGGGTTCATTTGCCTCAAAATCGGTTTTTTTTTCCCCAAAACTGTGTTAATTTCCTACAAAATTTTGGGAAAATGAACCCAGTTTGGGAAAAAAAACCCGATTTTAGGGAAAATGAATCCAGTTTGCGGGGAAAAAAATGGGTAATGGGGAAATGAACCCAGTTTTGGGGCGAGAAACCCTACTTTAGGGAAAATGACCCAGTTTCATGGAAAAACCCAATTTTAGCAAAAATGAACCCAGTTTGTTGAGGAAAAAACTGATTTTGGGGAAAATGAACCTAGTGCCGATGGGAAAACCCGATTATGGAAAAAAATGAACTCATTTTGGGGGAAAAACCTAAACTGGGTTCATTTGTTTTCCATAATCAAGTTTTTCCACACTAACTAGTTTAATTTCCCCCAAAATCAGTTTTTTCCTCCCCAAAATGGTTTCATTTTACCCAATATCACGTTTTGTCCCTTAAACTGGTTTCATTTTCACCCAAATCAAGGATTTCCCTCCCCAACTGGATTCATTTTCCCAATTATCCAATATTTTCCCTGCAAACTGGATTCATTTTCCCCAAAATCGTGGGTTTTCTCCAAACTGGTTTCATTTTCTCAAAATTGTGTAGGAAATGAACACAGTTTTGGGGGGAAAAACCCGATTTGAGGCAAATGAACCCAGTTTGGGGAGGGAAAACCCGATTGAGGGAAACTGAACACAGTTTAGGGGGAAAAACTGATTTTGGGGAAAATGAACCCAGTTTTTTGGGGGAAAACCCCGATTTTAGGAAAAAAAATACCCAGTTTTGGGGGGGGGGGGGGGAAGGATTTGGGGAAAATGAATGCAGTTTTGGGGGACAAACCCGATTTGATAGAAAATTAACACAGGTACGGGGATAAAGATGATTTGGGGAAAATGGACCCAGTTTGGGGTGTAAAAACCCGATTTTGGGGAAAAAGAACCCAGTTTGGAGGGAAAAAAACACAATTTTAGGGGAAATGAACCCAGTTTGATGGGAAAAAACACAATTTTAGGGGAAATGAAGCCGTTTTTGGTGGAAAAAAACTGATTTTGGAGAAAATTAACCCCAGTTTTGGAGGAAGTACTCGATTTTGGGGAAAATTAATCCAGTTTGGGGGAAAAACCCAATTTGAGGGCAATTGAAACCAGTTTTGGGAGGAAAAAAAATTATTTTGGGGGAAAATGAACCCTTTTGCATGGAAAACCCCGATTTTGCATAAAATTAACACAGTTTGGGTGGAAAAATACCCGATTTGCGGGAAATGAACCTAGTTTGTTGGGAAAACCCACGATTTTATGGGAAATGAACCCCCTTTTTTTGGAAAAACCCGATTATGAGGAAAATTAACCCAGTTTGGGGGAAAGAACCTCGGTTTTGAGGAAAATGAATCCAGTTTTTGGGGGAAAAAAATCTCGATTTTGGGGAAAATTATTCCAGTTTGCAGGGAAAAAAATGGGTAATGGGGAAAATGAATCCATTTTGGGGAAAAAACCCCAATTTAGAGGAAAATGAATGCAATTTTGTGGGGAAAATCCAATTTTAGGGGAAATGAAGCCAGTTTGGGGGAAAAACACCAATTTTGGGGAAAATGAAGCCAGTTTTGGGGGGAAAAAACAAGGATTTTAGGGAAAATGAACCCAGTTTCATGGAAAAACTCGATTTTGGCAAAATAAACCCAGTTTGGGGAGAAAAATTTGATTTTTGGGGAAACGAACCCATTTGGGGGGAAAAAAACCTGATTTTCGGGAAAATTAACCCAGTTTGGGTTGGAAAAAAACGATTATGGGAAAAAAATGAACTCATTTTGGGGATAAACCCGATTTTGGGGAAAATGAAAGCAGTTTGGGGGTAAAAATCACGATTTGAGTGAAACTTAACCCAGTTTCGGTGTATAAAACCAATTTTGAGGAAAATGAATACGGTTTTCGGGGAAAAATGATTTTGTGGAAATAAACCCAGTTTTCAAGGAGGAAACCCGATTTTGAGGAAAATGAACACATTTTGCATGGAAAAATAGGATTTTGGAGAAAGTGAACTCAGTTTGGGGGAAAAAAACCCTGATTTGAGAGAAAATGAAGCCAGTTTGGGTGGAAAAACCTGATTTGAGAGAAATTAACCCATTTTTTGGGGGAAAAAATCTGATTTTGGGGGAAAATGAACCCATTTTGGGGGGAGAAACCGGATTTTGGGGAAAATGAAAGCAGTTTGGGAGGATAAAAACCTGATTTGAGGGAAATTTATCCCTGTTCAGGGGGATAAACCTGATTTGGAGAAAATCAACCCAGGTTGGGGAGAAAAAAATCGATTTGAGAAGATGAAGCCAGGTTACGTGGAAAAAAACTGATTTGAGGGAAACTGAACCGATTTTCACGGGGAAAAAAATCTGATTTGGGGAAAATGAACCAGTTTTTTTTGGGAAAAGCCCAATTTGGGGGAAAATTAATTCAATTTTGGGGGGAGAAAAAACTTATTTGGGGGAAGATAAACGCAGTTTAGGGGGATAAAGACGATTTTGGGGAAAATGGACCCAGTTTGGGGTGCAAAACCCCGATTTTGGGGAAATGAATCCAGTTTGCCAGGAAAAAAAAAATGCATAACGGGGAAAAAGAACACAGTTGGGAGAAACCCCCAAATTTAGAGGAAAATGAACCCAGTTTTCGGGGAAAACCTAAATTTAGGGGAAATGAAGCTAGTTTGGGTGGAAAAAACCTGATTATGGAAAAGAAATGACCCATTTTGGGAGGAAACCCTGATTTTGGTAAAATAATTCAGTCTGGGGGACAAGCCCGATTTTGGGGACAATGACCCCGGTTTGGTGAGAAAAAACCCCAATTTTGCGAAAATTGAACCCAGATTGGGGGGGGGGGGAAAACCCTATTTTGGGAAAAATAACCCAATTTGGGGGAAAAATCACGATTTGAGGAGAACTTAAGGCAGTTTTGGGGTATAAATCCGATTTGGGGGAAAATGAACCCAGTTTACTTGGGGGAAAATGAACCCAGTTTACTGGGAAAAAACCTAATTTGAGGGGAAATGAACACAGTGTAGGGGAAAAAAAACCCGATTTTGGGGAAAATGAACCACTTTTGTGTGGATAAACCCGATTTTGAGGAAAATTAACCCAGATTGGGGGGAAAAAAAGCCCGATTATGGGGAAAAGCAACCCAGTTTAGGGGGAAAAAACTATTTTGGGGAAAATGATTCCAGTTTGCGGGGAAATGGAGAAAATGAACCCAGTTTTGGGTTAAAAAAAAAACAAACCCAAATTGCACACAATTTTGGGGGAAGAACAACAATTTTAGGGAAAATTACCCAGTTTGGGGGAAAAAAAATCCGATTTTGTGGAAAATGAACTCAGTTCAGGTGGGAAAACCCGATTATGGAAAAAAAAAAATCATTTTGGGGGAAAAACCCAAACTGGATCCATTTTTTTCCATAATCGGGTTTTTCCACCCAAACTAGTTTAATTTCTCCCAAAAATTCAGTTTTTTCCTCCCCAAACTGGTTTGATGTTACCCAAAATCGTGTTTTGTCCCTTAAACTGGGTTCATTTTCCCCAAAATCAAGGATTCCCCCCCAACTGACTTCATTTTCCCCCAAATCGGCTTTTACCGCTAAAATGGGTTAATTTTCCCTCAAATCAGGTTTTCTAACCGCAAACTGCTTTCATTCTTTTTCCCACCAAACTTGGTTTATTTTCCCACAATCAAGTTTTTTTCCCCCAAAACTGGGTTCATTTTTTTTTTTCCATAATCGGTTTTTTTTCCCCCAACCTGGGCTCATTTTCCCCAAAATGAGTTTTTTCCTCCCAAACTGGTTTCACTTCCCCCAAAATCCGGTTTTCTCACCAAACTGGGTTCATTTTCCCTCAAATCGGGTTTTTCCTCCCAAATCCGAACTGGGTTCATTTTCCCCAAAATCGTATGTTTTTCCCCAAAACTGGGTTCATTTTCCCCATTATCGGTTTTTTAATGCCAAAACTGGGTTCATTTTCCTCAAAAATCTGTTCTTTTTCCTACTAAGTGGGTTCATTGTCCCCATAATCAGGTTTATTCCCCGAAAACTGGGGTCATTTTCCCCAAAATAGGGTTTTTATCCCTAAAATTTGTTAATTTTTTCCAAAATCAGGGGTGATCGGCAAAATTGGGTTAATTTTCCCCCAAAATGCTGTTTCCCCACTCAACTGGTTTCATTTCACGAAATTCGGGTTTTCACCAAAAACTGGGTCCATTTTCCCCAAAAGAGGGGGTTTTTATCCCCCCCAAAATGGGTTCATTCTCCACGAAATCTGGATATATCCCAGCAAAATTGTTTCATTTTTCCCCAAAATCGGTTTTTTTAACCCAACACGGGGTTCTTTTTCCCAAAAATAGGCTTTTTCCTTCAAAACTGCGTTCATTTCCCTCAAAAATCATATTTTTTTCCCCACAAATTACGGAAAAATTGGTTTTAACCACGCAAAATGTTTTCATATCCCCCCAAATCAGTTTTTTTTCTCCACAAACTGGCTTCATTTTGCCCAAAATCGAGTTTTCACCACAAATTGGGTTCATTTTCCCAACAGTATTATATTTCCCCCCCAAAATGGGTTCATTTTCCACGAAAACTGGTTTTATCGCAAAATTGTTTCATTTTTTCCCCAAAATTGGGTATTCCCTACCAAACTGGGTTCTTTCCCCGAAATCGTTTTTTTTTGCCAAGCAAAATTCGTTCATTTTCCCCAAAATTGGGGTTTGTTTTTTTTCCCCCGAAACTGTTTTCATTTACCTCTACATCGGGTTTTCCCCCTAAATTGGGTTAATTGTCCCCAAAATCGGATTATACCGCCCAAAAACTGGGTTCATTTTTCCCATAAATGTGTTTTCCCCACAAACAGAATTCACTTTCCCCAAAATCGTTTTTTTCCCCCAAAAGTGCGTTGATTTTCCACGAAACCGGGGGTTCCCCCACCCAAATAGCAAGTTTGTGTCTGTTCCTCAGGGAGGCAAGGAGCAAACTGCCGGGAAGTCTGTGGAAGCGCGGCCAGAGACAGCTTTCTGAGCCGTTTCAGTTCGCAGAGCTAGCCGGTAAGAGAAGGCACTGTCTCCGGACCAAAGTAATGTTTGCAGCCCTCGCCTGCTGTGAAAGCCAGGGAAACCCTGTGAAGGCTGCTCAACGAAGCAACAGCAGCTACCGGGAAAATGCTTGCTCTTCTAGCAGCTATTCATGGTAAAGCATTCCTGGGTTCTTTAAAATCAAGGGGTTAGTTTCTGCTCTCCCTTGGAGAAAACACAAACTCGTGCAGTTCAGAGAATGTGCTGGGGATTCCCTGCCTGCCGTGGTAACACGTTTCAGCACTAACAGTCTGCAGAGGCTGATGAGAATGCACAGGAAAAGAGGGATCCCTCGTCCTTGAAGCATGAGCAGATCATCTGATAATTTGCCCTTTAATTACATTGTTAGAGATGAAATGTCATGCTAAAATATTTCCCAAATAGCAAGATTATGAGGCATTTTAGACTCATGTGAATGCGCTGTGATTTGATGCTAGAAATCGGAAATGTGTTCCTCAAGGAGGCAAGAAGCAGACTGCCGGGAAGTCTGTGGAACCGCGGCCAGAGACAGCTTTTTCAGCCGTTTCAGTTTACAGAGCTAGCCGGTAAGAGAAGGCGCTGACTCCGGACCAAAGTAATGTTTGCAGCCGGAGCTTGGTGTGAAAGCCGGGGAAACACTGTGAAGGCTGCTCAAGAAAGCAAGAGCAGCTCCTCTGTTTGCCTGTTTTTGAAAGCCCTCGAGAGAGGAATACCCTGCCGGTAAAATGCCTGCTCTTCTAGCAGCTATTCATGGGAGGACATTCTTGGATTCTTTAAAACTAAGGGGCTAGTTTCTGCTGTCCCTTGGAGAAAACGCAAACCCGTGCAGTTCAGAGAATGTGCTGTGGAATCCCTGCCTGCCGTGGTAACACGTTTCAGCAGAAACAGTTTGTAGAGGCTGATGAGAATGCACAGGAAAAGAGGGATCCCTCGTCCTTGAAGCATGAGCAGATCATCTGATAATTTGCCCTTTAATTACATGTGATGCTAGAAATCGGAACTGAGTGTTCCTCAACGAGGCAAGAAGACGACTGCCGGGAAGTCTGTGGAACCGCGGCCAGAGACAGCTTTTTCAGCCGTTTCAGTTCACAGAGCTAGCCGGTAAGAGAAGGCGCTGTCTCTGGACCAAAGTAATGTCTGCAGCCGGAGCTTGGTGTGAAAGCCGGGGAAACACAGTGAAGGCTGCTCAGGGAAGCAAGAGAGGCTTCTCTGTTCGCCTGTTTTTGTAAGCCTTCGAGACGGAATACCCTGCAGGGTATATGCTTTTTCTTGTAGCAGCTATTTATGGATGAACAAGTCTGGGATGCTTAACAATCAAGATGTTAGTCTGGGGGGAAAAACGATTTTGGCTAAAAAGAACCCAGTATGGGGGAGAAATTCCGCTTTTGGGGAAAATGAACCCAGTTAGGGGGGGGAGGGGAAATCATCGATGTTGGGGAAAATGAACCCAGTTTAAGGGACAAAACCCGATTTAGGGCCAAATGAAACCAGTTTGGGCAGAAGAAAACTGATTTTGGGCGAAATTAAACTAGTTTGTGTGGGAAAACCCGATTACGGAAAAAAAATGAACCCAGATTGGGTTTTTCCCCCAAAATGAGGTCTCGGGATTTTTTTCCCCCCAAACTGGGTTCATTTTCCCCCAAAATCGGATTTATACCCCAAAACTGCGTTATGTTTTCCTCAAATTGTGGGGTTTTTTTCCCCAAAATGGGTTCATTTTCCCCAAAATAGTTTTTTTGCTACCAAACTGGGTTCAATTTTCCCAAAATTGGGTTTTATTCCACCGAACCGGGTTCATTTTCCCCAGAATCGGGCTTGTCCCCCCAAACTGAATTTATTTTCCCAAAATCAGTTTTTCTTCTTAAAATGGGTTCATTCTTTTCCATAATCCGGTTTTTCCACCCAAAATGGCTTCATTTCCCCTATATTTGGATTTTCTTCCCAAAAACTGGGTTCATTTTTCTCTAAATTTGGGGGTTTCACCCAAACTGTGTTCTTTTTCCCCGTTATGCATTTTTTTTCCAGCAAACTGGATTCATTTCCCCCAAAATCGGGTTTTTGCACCCCAAACTGGGTCCATTTTCCCCAAAAACATCTTTATCCCCATAAACTGTGTTTATCTTCCCCCAAAGAAGGTTTTCTTCTCCCAAAATTGTATTGATTTTCCCTCAAATCGGGTTTTTCCCCAAAACTGCGTTCATTTTCCACAAAATCTTCCCCCTCCCCCCCCCCCCCCCCCCCGGTTTATTTTCTGCCAAATTGGGTTTTTCCCCAAAAAAAATGGGTTCATTTTGCCCAAAATCAAATTTTTCCCTGTAAAAATGGGTTCAGTTTCCCTCAAATCAGGCTTTTCCACCCAACTTGGCTTCATCTTCTCAAATCGATTTTTTTCTCCCCAACCTGGTTGATTTTCTCCAAAATCGGGTTTATCCCCCTGAACAGGGATAAATTTCCCTCAAATCAGGTTTTTATCCTCCCAAACTGCTTTCATTTTCCCAAAATCGGGTTTCTCCACCCAAAGTGGGTTCATTTTTCCAAAATCGGATTTTTCCCCCCGAACCTGGGTTCATTTTCCCTCAAATCAGGTGTTTCCACCCAAAACGGCTTCATTTTCTCTCAAATTAGGATTTTTTCCACCCAAACTGGCTTCATTTTCTCTCAAATCAGGGGTTTCCCCCCAAACTGAGTTCATTTTCACCAAAATCCTATTTTTCCACACAAAATGTGTTCATTTTCCTCAAAATCGGGTTTCCTCCTTGAAAACTGGGTTTATTTCCACCAAAATAATTTTTTCCCCCAAAACTGGATTCATTTTCCTCAAAATTGGATTTATACACCGAAACGGGGTTAAGTTTCACTCAAATCGCGGTTTTTACCCCCCAAACTGCTTTCATTTTCCCCAAAATCGGGTTTATCCCCGAAAATGAGTTCATTTTTCCCCATAATCGTTTTTTTCCACCCGAACTGGGTTAGTTTTCCCGAAAATCAGGTTTTCTTCCCCCCAAATGGGTTCGTTTCCCCCAAAAATCAAATTTTTCCTCCCCAAACTGGGTTCATTTTCGCCAAAATCAAGTTTTTCCACGAAACTGGGTTCATTTTCCCCAAAATCGGGTTTTTCCCCCACACTGGCTTCATTTTCCCCAAAATTGGGTGGTTTCCCCCAAACTGGCTTCATTTGCCTTAAATTGGGTTTTCCCCAAAAAAACTGGGTTCATTTTCCTCTAAATTGTTGTTTTTCCCCCAAAATCGATTCATTTTCTCCATTATACCATTTTTTTCCCTGCAAACTGGAATAATTTTCCCCAAAATAGGTTTTTTCCCCCAAAACTGGATTCGTTTTCCCCCAAAATTGAGGTTTTTTCCCCCCTAACTGGGTTAATTTTCCTCATAATCATGTTTTTTCCCCAAAACACGAGTTCATTTCCCCTAAAATCGGGGGTTTTCCACCCAAACTGTGTTAATTTTATGCAAAATCGGGGTTTTCCATGCAAAAGGGTTCATTTTCCCCAAAAATCGGTTTTTTTCCCCAAAACTGGGTTCATTTCCCCTCAAATTGGGTTTTTCCCCCAAAACTGGATTCATTTTCCCCAAAATCGAGTATTTCCCCCAAAACTGGCTTAATTTTCTCCAAAATCAGTTTTTTTTTCCGCCAAAACCGGCTTCATTTCCCCTAAAATTGTGGGTTTTTCCCACCAAACTGGGTTCATTTCCCCTAAAATTGTGTTTTTTTCCCACCAAACTGGGTTAATTTCCCCTAAAATTGTGTTTTTCCCACAAACTGTTTTCTTTTTCCCCAAAATCATCTTTATCCCCGTAACTATGATAATTTTCTATCAAATCGGGATTTTTCCCCCAAAACTGCATTAATTTTCCCCCAAATCCTTCCCCCCCCCCCAAAATCTGGGGGTTTTTTTTCCCAAAATCGGGGGTTTTCCCCCAAAAAACTAGGTTCATTTTCCCAAAATCAGTTTTTCCCCCTAAACTGGGTTCAGTTTCTCTCAAATCGGGTTTTCCCTCCCCAAACTGGGTTCATTTGCCTCAAAATCGGGGTTTTCCCCCCAAAACTGTGTTCATTTCCTACAAAATTTTGGGAAAATGAACCCAGTTTGGGAAAAAAAACCCCGATTTTGGGGAAAATGAATCCAGTTTGCAGGGAAAATATTGGATAATGGGGAAAATGAATCCAGTTGGGGGGGAGAAACCCGATTTTAGCGGAATTGAACATATTTTGGTGGGATAAACTGCAATTTTAGGGGAAATTAAGCCAATTTGGGGAAAAAAATCTGATTTGAGAGAAGATGAAGCCAGTTGCGGGGGGCGGGGGGAATCCGATTTGAGGGAAACTGAACCCAGTTTATTGGGGAAAAACTGATTTTGGGGAAAATGAACCCAGTTTGTTTGGGGGAAACCCCCGATTTTGGGAAAAAAAACCAAACCCAGATTTGGGGGGGGGGAAGGATTTGGGGGAAAATGAACCCAGTTTTGGGGGAAAAATCCCGATTTGATAGAAAATTAACATAGTTACGGGGGAAAAACACAATTTTAGGGGAAATGAACCCAGTTTGATGGGAAAAAACACAATTTTAGGGGAAATGAAGCTGTTTTTGGCAGAAAAATGATTTTGGAGAAAATTAACCCAGTTTTGGGGGAAATACTCGATTTTGGGGAAAATTAATCCAGTTTTGGGGGAAAAACCCAATTTGAGGGGAAATGAACCCAGTTTGGGGGAAAAAAACGATTTTGGGGGAAAATTAACCCTTTTGCATGGAAAAACCCGATTTGAGGGAAACTGAACCCAGTTTAGGGCCAAAAAAATGATTTTGGGGAAAATGAACCCTTTTTTTGGGGGGAAAACCCCAATGTTGGGGAAAATAAACCCTGTTTTGGGGGAAAGAAAAGGATTTTGTGGAAAATGAATCCAGTTGGGGTGGGGGAACCCAATTTGAGGGAAAATGAATGCAGTTTCTGGGGAGAAACCCGATTTTAGGGAAAATGAACCCAGTTTCATGGAAAAACCTGATTATGGCAAAAATGAACCCAGTTTGGGAAGAAAAAAACTTATTTTGGGGAAAATGAACCCCAAAAAGGCTGAATTTCCCCTAAAATTGTGTTTTTCCCCCCAAACTGGGTTCTTTTTCCCCAAAATCGGGTTTTTGCACCCCAAACTGAGTCCATTTTCCCCAAAATCATCTTTATCCCCGTAACTGTGTTAATTTTCTATCAAACGGGATTTTTCCCCCAAACTGCATTCATTTTCCCCCCAAATCCTTTCCCCCCCCCAAACTGGGTTCATTTTCCACAAAATCCTTTCTTCCCCCGCAAAACTGGGGTTTTTTTTCCCCAAAATCGGGTTTTCCCCCAAAAAAAACTGCGTTCATTTTCCCCAAAATCAGTTTTTTCCCCCTAAACTGGGTTCATTTTCCCTCAAATCGGGTTTTCCCTCCCTAAACTGGCTTCATCTTCTCTCAAATCAGATTTCTTTCCCGAAACTGGGTTCATTTGCCTCAAAATCGGGTTTTTTTCCCCAAAACTGTGTTAATTTCCTACAAAATTTTGGGAAAATGAACCCAGTTTGGGAAAAAAACCCGATTTTAGGGAAAATGAATCCAGTTTGCGGGAAAAAAATGGGTAATGGGGGAAATGAACCCAGTTTTGGGGCGAGAAACCCTACTTTAGGGAAAATGAACCCAGTTTCATGGAAAAACCCAATTTTAGCAAAAATGAACCCAGTTTGTTGAGGAAAAAACTGATTTTGGGGAAAATGAACCTAGTGCCGATGGGAAAACCCGATTATGGAAAAAAATGAACTCATTTTGGGGGAAAAACCTAAACTGGGTTCATTTGTTTTCCATAATCAAGTTTTTCCACACTAACTAGTTTAATTTCCCCCAAAATCAGTTTTTTCCTCCCCAAAATGGTTTCATTTTACCCAATATCACGTTTTGTCCCTTAAACTGGTTTCATTTTCACCCAAATCAAGGATTTCCCTCCCCAACTGGATTCATTTTCCCAATTATCCAATATTTTCCCTGCAAACTGGATTCATTTTCCCCAAAATCGTGGGTTTTCTCCAAACTGGTTTCATTTTCTCAAAATTGTGTAGGAAATGAACACAGTTTTGGGGGGAAAAACCCGATTTTGAGGCAAATGAACCCAGTTTGGGGAGGGAAAACCCGATTTGAGGGAAACTGAACACAGTTTAGGGGGAAAAACTGATTTTGGGGAAAATGAACCCAGTTTTTTGGGGGGAAAACCCCGATTTTAGGAAAAAAAATACCCCAGTTTTGGGGGGGGGGGGGGGGGGGGAAGGATTTGGGGGAAAATGAATGCAGTTTTGGGGGACAAAACCCGATTTGATAGAAAATTAACACAGGTACGGGGATAAAGATGATTTGGGGAAAATGGACCCAGTTTGGGGTGTAAAAACCCGATTTTGGGGAAAAAGAACCCAGTTTGGAGGGAAAAACACAATTTTAGGGGAAATGAACCCAGTTTGATGGGAAAAAACACAATTTTAGGGGAAATGAAGCCGTTTTTGGTGGAAAAAAAACTGATTTTGGAGAAAATTAACCCAGTTTTGGAGGAAGTACTCGATTTTGGGGAAAATTAATCCAGTTTGGGGGAAAAACCCAATTTGAGGGCAATTGAAACCAGTTTTGGGGAAAAAAAAATTATTTTGGGGGAAAATGAACCCTTTTGCATGGAAAACCCCGATTTTGCATAAAATTAACACAGTTTGGGTGGAAAAATACCCGATTTGCGGGAAATGAACCTAGTTTGGTGGGAAAACCCACGATTTTATGGGAAATGAACCCCCTTTTTTTGGAAAAACCCGATTATGAGGAAAATTAACCCAGTTTGGGGGAAAGAAACTCGGTTTTGAGGAAAATGAATCCAGTTTTGGGGGAAAAAAATCTCGATTTTGGGGAAAATTATTCCAGTTTGCAGGGAAAAAAATGGGTAATGGGGAAAATGAATCCATTTTGGGGGAAAAAACCCCAATTTAGAGGAAAATGAATGCAATTTTGTGGGGAAAATCCAATTTTAGGGGAAATGAAGCCAGTTTGGGGGAAAAACACCAATTTTGGGGAAAATGAAGCCAGTTTGGGGGGAAAAAACAGATTTTAGGGAAAATGAACCCAGTTTCATGGAAAAACTCGATTTTGGCAAAAATAAACCCAGTTTGGGGAGAAAAATTTTGATTTTTGGGGAAACGAACCCATTTGGGGGGAAAAAAACCCTGATTTTCGGGAAAATTAACCCAGTTTGGGTGGAAAAAAACGATTATGGGAAAAAAATGAACTCATTTTGGGGATAAACCCGATTTTGGGGAAAATGAAAGCAGTTTGGGGGGTAAAAATCACGATTTGAGTGAAACTTAACCCAGTTTCGGTGTATAAAACCAATTTTGAGGAAAATGAATACGGTTTTCGGGGAAAAAATTATTTTGGTGGAAATAAACCCAGTTTTCAAGGAGGAAACCCGATTTTGAGGAAAATGAACACATTTTGCATGGAAAAATAGGATTTTGGAGAAAGTGAACTCAGTTTGGGGGAAAAAAACCCTGATTTGAGAGAAAATGAAGCCAGTTTGGGTGGAAAAACCTGATTTGAGAGAAAATTAACCCATTTTTTGGGGAAAAAAAATCTGATTTTGGGGAAAATGAACCCATTTTGGGGGGAGAAACCGGATTTTGGGGAAAATGAAAGCAGTTTGGGAGGATAAAAACCTGATTTGAGGGAAATTTATCCCTGTTCAGGGGGATAAACCTGATTTTGGAGAAAATCAACCCAGGTTGGGGAGAAAAAAATCGATTTGAGAAGATGAAGCCAGGTTACGTGGAAAAAAACTGATTTGAGGGAAACTGAACCGATTTTCACGGGGAAAAAATCTGATTTGGGGGAAAATGAACCCAGTTTTTTTTGGGAAAAGCCCAATTTGGGGGAAAATTAATTCAATTTTGGGGGGAAAAAAACTTATTTGGGGGAAGATAAACGCAGTTTAGGGGGATAAAGACGATTTTGGGGAAAATGGACCCAGTTTGGGGTGCAAAACCCCGATTTTTGGGGAAATGAATCCAGTTTGCCAGGAAAAAAAAAATGCATAACGGGGAAAAAGAACACAGTTTGGGAGAACCCCCCAAATTTAGAGGAAAATGAACCCAGTTTTCGGGGGAAAACCCTAAATTTAGGGGAAATGAAGCTAGTTTGGGTGGAAAAACCTGATTATGGAAAAGAAATGAACCCATTTTGGGAGGAAACCCTGATTTTGGTAAAATAAATTCAGTCTGGGGGGACAAGCCCGATTTTGGGGACAATGACCCCGGTTTGGTGGAAAAAAAACCCCAATTTTGCGAAAATTGAACCCAGATTGGGGGGGGGGGGAAACCCTATTTTGGGAAAAAATAACCCAATTTGGGGGGAAAAATCACGATTTGAGGAGAACTTAAGGCAGTTTTGGGGTATAAATCCGATTTGGGGGAAAATGAACCCAGTTTGCTGGGAAAAAACCTAATTTGAGGGGAAATGAACACAGTGTAGGGGAAAAAAAACCCCGATTTTGGGGAAAATGAACCACTTTTGTGTGGATAAACCCGATTTTGAGGAAAATTAACCCAGATTGGGGGGAAAAAAAGCCCGATTATGGGGAAAAGCAACCCAGTTTAGGGGGAAAAAACTATTTTGGGGAAAATGATTCCAGTTTGCGGGGAAATGGAGAAAATGAACCCAGTTTTGGGTTAAAAAAAAAACAAACCCAAATTGCACACAATTTTGGGGGAAGAACAACAATTTTAGGGAAAATTACCCAGTTTGGGGGAAAAAAATCCGATTTTGTGGAAAATGAACTCAGTTCAGGTGGGAAAACCCGATTATGGAAAAAAAAAAAATCATTTTGGGGGAAAAACCCAAACTGGATCCATTTTTTTCCATAATCGGGTTTTTCCACCCAAACTAGTTTAATTTCTCCCAAAAATTCAGTTTTTTCCTCCCCAAACTGGTTTGATGTTACCCAAAATCGTGTTTTGTCCCTTAAACTGGGTTCATTTTCCCCAAAATCAAGGATCCCCCCACAACTGACTTCATTTTCCCCCAAATCGGCTTTTACCGCTAATATGGGTTAATTTTCCCTCAAATCAGGTTTTCTCCCCGCAAACTGCTTTCATTCTTTTTCCCACCAAATTTGGTTTTGAGCGAAAATTAACCCTGTTCAGGGGGATAAACCCGATTTTGGAGAAAATGAACCTAGGTTGGGGGGATAAAACTCGATTTTGAGGAAAATGAACCCAGTTTGGGGGAAAAAAACTGATTTGAGGGAAACTGAACCCAGTTTAGGGCCAAAAAAATGATTTTGGGGAAAAAGAACTCATTTTTTTTTTTAAGGGGGGAACCCAATTTTGGGGAAAATAAATCCAGTTTTGGGTGGAAAAAAGGATTTTGTAGAAAATGAACCCATTTTTTGTTGGGAAAAACCCGATTTTAGGGAAAATGAATGCAGTTTCTTGGGAGAAACCCGATTTTAGGGAAAATGAACCCAGTTTAGTGGAAAAACCCGATTATGGCAAAAATGAACCTAGTTTGGGAAGAAAAAACCTTATTTTGGGGAAAATGAACCCAATTCAGATGGGAAAACCCGATCATGGAAAAAAAATCCGATTTTTTCCCTGCAAACTCGATTCATTTTTCCGAAAATCGGGTTTTTTTTCCCAAACTGGGTTCATTTTCCCAAAATTTTGTAGGAAATGAACACAGTTTTGGGGGGAAAACCCGATTTTGAGGCAAATGAACCCAGTTTGGGGAAAAAAAGTCTGATTTGAGAGAAGATGAATCCAGTTTGGGGAGGGAAAACCCGATTTGAGGGAAACTGAACCCAGTTTAGGGGGATTTTGCGGAAAATGAACCCATTTTTTGTTGGGAATAACCCGATTTGGGGGAAAATGAATGCAGTTTGGGGGGAAAAATTCCCATTCGATAGAAAATTAACACAGTTACGGGGATAAAGATGATTTTTGGGAAAATGGACTCAGTTTGGGGTAATAAAGCCCGATTTTGGGGAAAAAGAATCCAGTTTGGTGGGGAAAAAACACAATTTTAGGGGAAATGAAGCCGTTTTTGGCGGAAAAAACTGATTTTGGAGAAAATTAACCCAGTTTGGGGGGAAATACTCGATTTAAGTGAAAATTAACCCAGTTTCGGTGCATAAATCCAATTTTGAGGAAAATGAATCCAGTTTCGGAGGAAAAAAACGATTTTGGTGGAAATAAACCCAGTTTTCAAGGAGGAAACCCGATTTTGAGGAAAATGAACACATTTTGCATGGAAAAATAGGATTTTGGAGAAAATAAACTCAGTTTGGGGGAAAAAAACCTCCGATTTGAGAGAAAATGAAGCCAGTTTAGGTGGAAAACCTGATTTGAAAGAAAAAGAACCGAGTTTTTGGGGAAAAAAATCCGATTTTTAGGGAAAATGAACCCATTTTGGGGGCTAGAAACCCGATTTTGGGGAAAACGAAAGCTGTTTGGTGGGGAAAACCCTGATTTGAGGGAAAATAAATGCAGATTAGGGGTATAAGGACGATTTTGGAGAAAATGGACCCACTTTGGGGTGCAAAACCCCGATTTTGGGGGAAATGAATTCAGTTTGCAAGAAAAAAAAAGGATAATGGGTAAAATGAACCCAGTTTGGTGGAAAAAATCCTAATTTGTGAGCAAATGAAGCCGTTTTGGGGGAAAACACCTGATTTGAGGGAAAATGAACCCAGGTTCGGGGGGAAAAATCCGATTTTGGAAAAATGAACCCACTTTGGGTGGAGAAACCCGATTTTGGGAAAATGAAAGCAGTTTGGGAGGATAAGAACCTGATTTGAGGGAAATTTATCCCTGTTCAGGGGGATAAATCCGATTTTGGAGAAAATCAACCCAGTTTGGGGAGAAAAAAATCGATTTGAGAAGATGAAGCCAGGTTGGGTGGAAAAGCCTGATTTGAGGGAAACTGAAGCCAGTTTTACGGGGAAAAAATCTGATTTTGGGGAAAATGAACTCAGTAAAGGTGGGCAAACCCGATTATGGAAAAAAAAAAGAGCTCTTTTTGGGGAAAAACCCAAACTGGGTCCATTATTTTTTCCATAATCGGGTTTTTCCACCCAAACTAGTTTAATTTCTCCCAAAAATAAGTTTTTTTCCTCCCCAAACTGGTTTGATGTTACCCAAAATCGTGTTTTGTCCCTTAAACTGGGTTCATTTTCCCCAAAATCAAGGATTCCCCCCCAACTGACTTCATTTTCACCCAAATCGGCTTTTACCCCTAAAATGGGTTAATTTTCCCTCAAATCAGGTTTTCTCCCCGCAAACTGCTTTCATTCTTTTTCCCACCAAACTTGGTTTATTTTCCCACAATCAAGTTTTTTTCCCCCAAAACTGGGTTCATTTTTTTTTTCTATAATCGGTTTTTTTTCCCCAACCTGGGCTCATTTTCCCCAAAATGAGTTTTTTCCTCCCAAACTGGTTTCACTTCCCCCAAAATCCAGTTTCCTCTCCAAACTGGGTTCATTTTCCTTCAAATCGGGTTTTTCCTCCCAAACCCGAACTGGGTTCATTTTCCCCAAAATCGTATTTTTTTCCCCCAAACTGGGTTCATTTTCTACATTATCAGTTTTTTTTAACGCCAAAACAGGGCTCATTTTCCTCAAAATCTTTTCTTTTTCCTATTAAGTGGGTTCATTGTCCCCATAATCAGGTTTATTCCCCGAAAACTGGGGTCATTTTCCCCAAAATAGTGTTTATCCCTCTTAACTGTGTTAATTTTTCCAGAATCAGGGGTGATCGACAAAACTGAGTTAATTTTCCTCCAAAATGCTGTTTCCCCACCCAACTGGTTTCATTTCACCAAAATCGTGTTTTCACCACAAACTGGGTCCATTTTCCCCAAAAGAGGGGGTTTTTACCCCCCCAAAATGGGTTCATTCTCCACGAAATCTGGATATATCCCAGCAAAATTGTTTCATTTTTCCCCAAAATCGGTTTTTTTAACCCAACACGGGGTTCTTTTTCCCAAAAATAGGCTTTTTCCTTCAAAACTGCGTTCATTTCCCTCAAAAATCATATTTTTTCCCCACAAATTCGGTTCATTTACAGAAAAATTGGTTTTAACCACGCAAAAGGTTTTCAATCCCCCCAAATCAGTTTTATTTTCCACAAACTGGCTTCATTTTGCCCAAAATCGAGTTTTCACCACAAATTGGGTTCATTTTCCCAACAGTATTATATTTCCCCCCAAAATGGGTTCATTTTCCATGAAAACTGGTTTTATCCCAGCAAAATTGTTTCATTTTCCCCAAAATTGGGTTTTCCCCACCAAACTGGGTTCTTTCCCCGAAATCGTTTTTTTTGCCAAGCAAAATTCGTTCATTTTCCCCAAAATTGGGGTTTGTTTTTTTTCCCCCGAAACTGTTTTCATTTACCTCTACATCGGGTTTTCCCCCTAAATTGGGTTAATTGTCCCCAAAATCGGATTATACCGCCCAAAAACTGGGTTCATTTTTCCCATAAATGTGTTTTCCCCACAAACAGAATTCACTTTCCCCAAAATCGTTTTTTTCCCCCAAAAGTGCGTTGATTTTCCACGAAACCGGGGGTTCCTCCACCCAAATAGCAAGTTTGTGTCTGTTCCTCAGGGAGGCAAGGAGCAAACTGCCGGGAAGTCTGTGGAAGCGCGGCCAGAGACAGCTTTCTGAGCCGTTTCAGTTCGCAGAGCTAGCCGGTAAGAGAAGGCACTGTCTCCGGACCAAAGTAATGTTTGCAGCCCTCGCCTGCTGTGAAAGCCAGGGAAACCCTGTGAAGGCTGCTCAACGAAGCAACAGCAGCTACCGGGAAAATGCTTGCTCTTCTAGCAGCTATTCATGGTAAAGCATTCCTGGGTTCTTTAAAATCAAGGGGTTAGTTTCTGCTCTCCCTTGGAGAAAACACAAACTCGTGCAGTTCAGAGAATGTGCTGGGGATTCCCTGCCTGCCGTGGTAACACGTTTCAGCACTAACAGTCTGCAGAGGCTGATGAGAATGCACAGGAAAAGAGGGATCCCTCGTCCTTGAAGCATGAGCAGATCATCTGATAATTTGCCCTTTAATTACATTGTTAGAGATGAAATGTCATGCTAAAATATTTCCCAAATAGCAAGATTATGAGGCATTTTAGCCTCATGTGAATGCGCTGTGATTTGATGCTAGAAATCGGAAATGTGTTCCTCAAGGAGGCAAGAAGACGACTGCCGGGAAGTCTGTGGAACCGCGGCCAGAGGCAGCTTTTTCAGCCGTTTCAGTTCACAGAGCTAGCCGGTAAGAGAAGGCGCTGTCTCTGGACCAAAGTAATGTCTGCAGCCGGAGCTTGGTGTGAAAGCCGGGGAAACACAGTGAAGGCTGCTCAGGGAAGCAAGAGAGGCTTCTCTGTTCGCCTGTTTTTGTAAGCCTTCGAGACGGAATACCCTGCAGGGTATATGCTTTTTCTTGTAGCAGCTATTTATGGATGAACAAGTCTGGGATGCTTAACAATCAAGATGTTAGTCTGGGGGGAAAAACGATTTTGGCTAAAAAGAACCCAGTATGGGGGAGAAATTCCGCTTTTGGGGAAAATGAACCCAGTTAGGGGGGGAGGGGAAATCATCGATGTTGGGGAAAATGAACCCAGTTTAAGGGACAAAACCCGATTTAGGGCCAAATGAAACCAGTTTGGGCAGAAGAAAACTGATTTTGGGCGAAATTAAACTAGTTTGTGTGGGAAAACCCGATTATGGAAAAAAAATGAACCCAGATTGGGTTTTTCCCCCAAAATGAGGTCTCGGGATTTTTTTCCCCCCAAACTGGGTTCATTTTCCCCAAAATCGGATTTATACCCCAAAACTGCGTTATGTTTTCCTCAAATTGTGGGGTTTTTTTCCCCAAAATGGGTTCATTTTCCCCAAAATAGTTTTTTTGCTACCAAACTGGGTTCAATTTTCCCAAAATTGGGTTTTATTCCACCGAACCGGGTTCATTTTCCCCAGAATCGGGCTTGTCCCCCCAAACTGAATTTATTTTCCCAAAATCAGTTTTTCTTCTTAAAATGGGTTCATTCTTTTCCATAATCCGGTTTTTCCACCCAAAATGGCTTCATTTACCCTATATTTGGATTTACTTCCCGAAAACTGGGTTCATTTTTCTCTAAATTTGGGGGTTTCACCCAAACTGTGTTCTTTTTCCCCGTTATGCATTTTTTTTCCAGCAAACTGGATTCATTTCCCCCAAAATCGGGTTTTTGCACCCCAAACTGGGTCCATTTTCCACAAAATCATCTTTATCCCCATAAACTGTGTTTATCTTCCCCCAAAGAAGGTTTTCTTCTCCCAAAATTGTATTGATTTTCCCTCAAATCGGGGTTTTCCCCAAAACTGCGTTCATTTTCCACAAAATCTTCCCCTTCCCCCCCCCCCCCCCCCCCCCCCCGGTTTATTTTCTGCCAAATTGGGTTTTTCCCCAAAAAACTGGGTTCATTTTGCCCAAAATCAAATTTTTCCCCGTAAAAATGGGTTCAGTTTCCCTCAAATCAGGCTTTTCCACCCAACTTGGCTTCATCTTCTCAAATCGATTTTTTTCTCCCCAACCTGGGTTGATTTTCTCCAAACTCGGGTTTATCCCCCTGAACAGGGATAAATTTCCCTCAAATCAGGTTTTTATCCTCCCAAACTGCTTTCATTTTCCCAAAATCGGGTTTCTCCACCCAAAGTGGGTTCATTTTTCCAAAATCGGATTTTTCCCCCCGAACCTGGGTTCATTTCCCCTCAAATCAGGTGTTTTCCCCCAAAACGGCTTCATTTTCTCTCAAATTAGGATTTTTTCCACCCAAACTGGCTTCATTTTCTCTCAAATCAGGGGTTTCCCCCCAAACTGAGTTCATTTTCACCAAAATCCTATTTTTCCACACAAAATGTGTTCATTTTCCTCAAAATCGGGTTTCCTCCTTGAAAACTGGGTTTATTTCCACCAAAATCATTTTTTCCCCCAAAACTGGATTCATTTTCCTCAAAATTGGATTTATACACCGAAACGGGGTTAAGTTTCACTCAAATCGCGGTTTTTACCCCCCAAACTGCTTTCATTTTCCCCAAAATCGGGTTTATCCCCGAAAATGAGTTCATTTTTCCCCATAATCGTTTTTTTCCACCCGAACTGGGTTAGTTTTCCCGAAAATCAGGTTTTCTTCCCCCCAAATGGGTTCGTTTCCCCAAAAATCAAATTTTTCCTCCCCAAACTGGGTTCATTTTCGCCAAAATCAAGTTTTTCCACGAAACTGGGTTCATTTTCCCCAAAATCGGGTTTTTCCCCCACACTGGCTTCATTTTCCCCAAAATTGGGTGGTTTCCCCCAAACTGGCTTCATTTGCCTTAAAATTGGGTTTTCCCCAAAAAAATGGGTTCATTTTCCTCTAAATTGTTGATTTTTCCCCCAAAATCGATTCATTTTCTCCATTACCCAGTTTTTCCCTGCAAACTGGAATAATTTTCCCCAAAATAGGTTTTTTTCCCCCAAAACTGGATTCGTTTTCCCCAAAATTGAGGTTTTTTCCCCCCTAACTGGGTTAATTTTCCTCATAATCATGTTTTTTCCCCAAAACACGAGTTCATTTCCCCTAAAATCGGAGGGTTTTCCACCCAAACTGTGTTAATTTTATGCAAAATCGGGGTTTTCCATGCAAAAGGGTTCATTTTCCCCAAAAATCGGTTTTTTTCCCCAAAACTGGGTTCATTTCCCCTCAAATTGGGTTTTTCCCCCAAAACTGGATTCATTTTCCCCAAAATCGAGTATTTCCCCCAAAACTGGCTTAATTTTCTCCAAAATCAGTTTTTTTTTCCGCCAAAACCGGCTTCATTTCCCCTAAAATTGTGGTTTTTTCCCACCAAACTGGGTTCATTTCCCCTAAAATTGTGGTTTTTTCCCACCAAACTGGGTTAATTTCCCCTAAAATTGTGTTTTTCCCACAAACTGTTTTCTTTTTCCCCAAAATCATCTTTATCCCCGTAACTATGATAATTTTCTATCAAATCGGGATTTTTCCCCCAAAACTGCATTAATTTTCCCCCAAATCCTTCCCCCCCCCCAAAATCTGGGGTTTTTTTTCCCAAAATCGGGGGTTTCACCCCAAAAAACTAGGTTCATTTTCCCAAAATCAGTTTTTCCCCCTAAACTGGGTTCAGTTTCTCTCAAATCGGGTTTTCCCTCCTCAAACTGGGTTCATTTGCCTCAAAATCGGGGTTTTCCCCCCAAAACTGTGTTCATTTCCTACAAAATTTTGGGAAAATGAACCCAGTTTGGGAAAAAAAACCCCGATTTGGGGGAAAATGAATCCAGTTTGCAGGGAAAATATTGGATAATGGGGAAAATGAATCCAGTTGGGGGGGAGAAACCCGATTTTAGCGGAATTGAACATATTTTGGTGGGATAAACTGCAATTTTAGGGGAAATTAAGCCAATTTGGGGAAAAAAATCTGATTTGAGAGAAGATGAAGCCAGTTGCGGGGGGCGGGGGGAATCCGATTTGAGGGAAACTGAACCCAGTTTATTGGGGAAAAACTGATTTTGGGGAAAATGAACCCAGTTTGTTTGGGGGAAACCCCCGATTTTGGGAAAAAAAACCAAACCCAGATTTGGGAGGGGGGAAGGATTTGGGGGAAAATGAACCCAGTTTTGGGGGAAAAATCCCGATTTGATAGAAAATTAACATAGTTACGGGGGAAAAACACAATTTTAGGGGAAATGAACCCAGTTTGATGGGAAAAAACACAATTTTAGGGGAAATGAAGCTGTTTTTGGCAGAAAAATGATTTTGGAGAAAATTAACCCAGTTTTGGGGGAAATACTCGATTTTGGGGAAAATTAATCCAGTTTTGGGGGAAAAACCCAATTTGAGGGAAACTGAACCCAGTTTAGGGCCAAAAAAATGATTTTGGGGAAAATGAACCCTTTTTTTGGGGGGAAAACCCCAATGTTGGGGAAAATAAACCCTGTTTTGGGGGAAAGAAAAGGATGAATCCAGTTGGGGTGGGGGGAACCCAATTTGAGGGAAAATGAATGCAGTTTCTGGGGAGAAACCCGATTTTAGGGAAAATGAACCCAGTTTCATGGAAAAACCTGATTATGGCAAAAATGAACCCAGTTTGGGAAGAAAAAAACTTATTTTGGGGAAAATGAACCCCAAAAAGGCTGAATTTCCCCTAAAATTGTGTTTTTCCCCCCAAACTGGGTTCTTTTTCCCCAAAATCGGGTTTTTGCACCCCAAACTGAGTCCATTTTCCCCAAAATCATCTTTATCCCCGTAACTGTGTTAATTTTCTATCAAACGGGATTTTTCCCCCAAACTGCATTCATTTTCCCCCAAATCCTTTTCCCCCCCCAAACTGGGTTCATTTTCCACAAAATCCTTTCTTCCCCCGCAAAACTGGGGTTTTTTTTTCCCCAAAATCGGGTTTTCCCCAAAAAAAACTGCGTTCATTTTCCCCAAAATCAGTTTTTTCCCCCTAAACTGGGTTCATTTTCCCTCAAATCGGGTTTTCCCTCCCTAAACTGGCTTCATCTTCTCTCAAATCAGATTTCTTTCCCGAAACTGGGTTCATTTGCCTCAAAATCGGGTTTTTTTCCCCAAAACTGTGTTAATTTCCTACAAAATTTTGGGAAAATGAACCCAGTTTGGGAAAAAAACCCGATTTTAGGGAAAATGAATCCAGTTTGCGGGGAAAAAAATGGGTAATGGGGGAAATGAACCCAGTTTTGGGGCGAGAAACCCTACTTTAGGGAAAATGAACCCAGTTTCATGGAAAAACCCAATTTTAGCAAAAATGAACCCAGTTTGTGGAGGAAAAAACTGATTTTGGGGAAAATGAACCTAGTGCCGATGGGAAAACCCGATTATGGAAAAAAATGAACTCATTTTGGGGGAAAAACCTAAACTGGGTTCATTTGTTTTCCATAATCAAGTTTTTCCACACTAACTAGTTTAATTTCCCCCAAAATCAGTTTTTTCCTCCCCAAAATGGTTTCATTTTACCCAATATCACGTTTTGTCCCTTAAACTGGTTTCATTTTCACCCAAATCAAGGATTTCCCTCCCCAACTGGATTCATTTTCCCAATTATCCAATATTTTCCCTGCAAACTGGATTCATTTTCCCCAAAATCGTGGGTTTTCTCCAAACTGGTTTCATTTTCTCAAAATTGTGTAGGAAATGAACACAGTTTTGGGGGGGAAAACCCGATTTTGAGGCAAATGAACCCAGTTTGGGGAGGGAAAACCCGATTTGAGGGAAACTGAACACAGTTTAGGGGGAAAAACTGATTTTGGGGAAAATGAACCCAGTTTTTTTGGGGGAAAACCCCGATTTTAGGAAAAAAAAATACCCCAGTTTTGGGGGGGGGGGGGGGGGGGGAAGGATTTGGGGGAAAATGAATGCAGTTTTGGGGGACAAAACCCGATTTGATAGAAAATTAACACAGGTACGGGGATAAAGATGATTTGGGGAAAATGGACCCAGTTTGGGGTGTAAAAACCCGATTTTGGGGAAAAAGAACCCAGTTTGGAGGGAAAAACACAATTTTAGGGGAAATGAACCCAGTTTGATGGGAAAAAACACAATTTTAGGGGAAATGAAGCCGTTTTTGGTGGAAAAAACCTGATTTTGGAGAAAATTAACCCAGTTTTGGAGGAAGTACTCGATTTTGGGGAAAATTAATCCAGTTTGGGGGAAAAACCCAATTTGAGGGCAATTGAAACCAGTTTTGGGGAAAAAAAAATTATTTTGGGGGAAAATGAACCCTTTTGCATGGAAAACCCCGATTTTGCATAAAATTAACACAGTTTGGGTGGAAAAATACCCGATTTGCGGGAAATGAACCTAGTTTGGTGGGAAAAACCACGATTTTATGGGAAATGAACCCCTTTTTTTTGGAAAAACCCGATTATGAGGAAAATTAACCCAGTTTGGGGGAAAGAAACTCGGTTTTGAGGAAAATGAATCCAGTTTTGGGGGAAAAAAATCTCGATTTTGGGGAAAATTATTCCAGCCGGGGAAATTATTGGGGAAAGTTATTCCCCCAGCCGGGGAAACACAGTGAAGGCTGCTCAAGAAAGCAAGAGCAGCTCCTCTGTTTGCCTGTTTTTGAAAGCCCTCGAGAGAGGAATACCCTGCCGGTAAAATGCCTGCTCTTCTAGCAGCTATTCATGGGAGGACATTCTTGGATTCTTTAAAACTAAGGGGCTAGTTTCTGCTGTCCCTTGGAGAAAACGCAAACCCGTGCAGTTCAGAGAATGTGCTGTGGAATCCCTGCCTGCCGTGGTAACACGTTTCAGCAGAAACAGTTTGTAGAGGCTGATGAGAATGCACAGGAAAAGAGGGATCCCTCGTCCTTGAAGCATGAGCAGATCATCTGATAATTTGCCTATTAATTACATGTGATGCTAGAAATCGGAACTGAGTGTTCCTCAACGAGGCAAGAAGACGACTGCCGGGAAGTCTGTGGAACCGCGGCCAGAGACAGCTTTTTCAGCCGTTTCAGTTCACAGAGCTAGCCGGTAAGAGAAGGCGCTGTCTCTGGACCAAAGTAATGTCTGCAGCCGGAGCTTGGTGTGAAAGCCGGGGAAACACAGTGAAGGCTGCTCAGGGAAGCAAGAGAGGCTTCTCTGTTCGCCTGTTTTTGTAAGCCTTCGAGACGGAATACCCTGCAGGGTATATGCTTTTTCTTGTAGCAGCTATTTATGGATGAAGAAGTCTGGGATGCTTAACAATCAAGATGTTAGTCTGGGGGGAAAAACGATTTTGGCTAAAAAGAACCCAGTATGGGGGAGAAATTCCGCTTTTGGGGAAAATGAACCCAGTTAGGGGGGGAGGGGAAATCATCGATGTTGGGGAAAATGAACCCAGTTTAAGGGACAAAACCCGATTTAGGGCCAAATGAAACCAGTTTGGGCAGAAGAAAACTGATTTTGGGCGAAATTAAACTAGTTTGTGTGGGAAAACCCGATTATGGAAAAAAAATGAACCCAGATTGGGTTTTTCCCCCAAAATGAGGTCTCGGGATTTTTTTCCCCCCAAACTGGATTCATTTTCCTCAAAACCGAGTTTTATTTCCCCCAAACTGGGTTAATTTTCCTCATAATCGCGTTTTTCCAAAAAAAAGGGGTTCATTTCCCCTAAAATCGTGTTTTTTCCCACCAAACTAGGTTCATTTCCCCCAAATCGGGTTTTTTTTCCACCCAAACTGTGTTGATTTTATGCAAAATCGGGGTTTTCCATGCAAAAGGGTTCATTTTCCCCCAAAATCGTTTTTTTTCCCCCGAAACTGGTTTCAATTGCCCTCAAATTGGGGTTTTCCCCCAAACTGGATTAATTTTCCCCAAAATCGAGTAATTCCTCCAAAACTGGGTTAATTTTCTCCAAAATCAGTTTTTTCCGCCAAAAACGGCTTCATTTCCCCTAAAATTGTGTTTTTTCCCATCAAACTGGGTTCATTTCCCCTAAAATTGAGTTTTTCCCTCCAAACTGGGTTCTTTTTCCCCAAAATCGGATTTTTACACCCCAAACTGGGTCCATTTTCCCCAAATCATCTTTATCCCCGTACCTGTGTTAATTTTCTATCAAATCGGGTTTTGTCCACCAAAACTGCATTCATTTTCCCCCAAATCCTTCCTCCCCCCCCCCCCCCCCAAAACTGGGGTATTTTTTTTCCTAAAATCGGGGGTTTCCCCCAAAAAAACTGGGTTCATTTTCCCCAAAATCAGTTTTTCCCCCTAAACTGTGTTCAGTTTCCCTCAAATCAGGTTTTTCCTCCCGAAACTGGGTTCATTTTTGCCAAAATCATATTTTTTTTCCACAAAACTGGAGGAAAAAACTGATTTTGGGGAAAATGGACCCAGTTCTGGTGGGAAAACTCGATTTTGGAAAAAAAATGAACTCATTTTGGGTGGAGAAACCCGATTTTGGGGAAAATGAAAGCAGTTTGGGAGGAGAAAAATCTGATTTGAGCGAAAATTAACCCTGTTCAGGGGGATAAACCCGATTTTGGAGAAAATGAACCTAGATTGGGGGGATAAAACCCGATTTTGAGGAAAATGAACCCAGTTTGGGGAAAAAAAACTGATTTGAGGGAAACTGAACCCAGTTTAGGGCCAAAAAAATAAACTGGGTTCAGTTTCCCTCAAATCGGGTTCCCCCCCCCCCTCTCCCCCCGCAAATGGCTTCATCTTCTCTCAAATCGGATTTTTTTCCCAAAATTGGCTTAATTTCCCCTAAAATCGCATTTTATCCCACCAAAATATGTTCAATTCCGCTAAAATCGGGTTTCTCCCCCCCAACTGGATTCATTTTCCCCATTATCCAATGTTTTCCCTGCAAACTGGATTCATTTTCCCCAAAATCGGGTTTTTTTTCCCAAACTGGGTTCATTTTCCCAAAATTTTGTAGGAAATGAACACAGTTTTGGGGGGAAAAACCCGATTTTGAGGCAAATGAACCCAGTTTGGGGAGGGAAAACCCGATTTGAGAGAAACTGAACCCAGTTTAGGGGGAAAAACTGATTTTGGGAAAATGAACCCAGTTTTTGGGGTGAAACCCCCGATTTTGGGAAAAGAAACCCCAGATTTTGGGGGGGGGGGGGGGGTGGAAAGGATTTGGGGGAAAATTAATGCAGTTTTGGGGGAAAAATCCCGATTTGATAGAAAATTATCATAGTTACGGGGATAAAGATGATTTTGGGGAAAAAGAAAACAGTTTGTGGGAAAAACACAATTTTAGGGGAAATGAACCCAGTTTGGTGGGAAAAAAACCCAATTTTAGGGGAAATGAGCCCAGTTTGGTGGGAAAAAACACAATTTTAGAGGAAATGAAGTGGTTTTGGCAGAAAGAAAAATGATTTTGGAGAAAATTAAGCCAGTTTTGGGGGAAATACTCGATTTTGGGGAAAATGAATCCAGTTTTGGGGAAAAACCCAATTTGAGGGGAAATGAACCCAGTTTTGGGGGAAAAAAACGATTTTTGGGGAAAATGAACCCTTTTGCATGGAAAACCCCGATTTTGCATAAAATTAACACAGTTTGGGTGGAAAACCCCCCGATTTTAGGGGAAATGAACTCGTGTTTTGGGGAAAAAACCTGATTATGAGGAAAATTAACCCAGTTAGGGGGAAAAAAACCTCAATTTTGGGGAAAACGAATCCAGTTTTGGGGGAAAAAACCTATTTTGGGGAAAATTATTCCAGTTTGCAGGGAAAAAAAGTGGGTAATGGGGAAAATGAATCCATCCGGGGGGGAAAACAACAATTTAGAGGAAAATGAACCCAGTTTTTTGGGGAAAATCCAATTTTAAGGCAAATGAAGCCAGTTTGGGGAAAAACACCCAATTTGGGGGAAAATGAAGCTAGTGTGGGGGAAAAAACCCGATTTTGGGGAAAATGAACCCAGTTTCGTGGAAAAACTTGATTTTGGCGAAAATGAACCCAGTTTGGGGAGGAAAAATTTGATTTTTGGGGAAACGAACCCATTTGGGGGGAAGAAAACCTGATTTTCGGGAAAACTAACCCAGTTCGGGTGGAAAAAAATGATTATGGGGAAAAATGAACTCATTTTCAGGGATAAACCCGATTTTGGGGAAAATGAAAGCAGTTTGGGGGGTAAAAACCGCGATTTGAGTGAAACTTAACCCCGTTTCGGTGTATAAATCCAATTTTGAGGAAAATGAATCCAGTTTTGGGGGAAAAAATGATTTTGGTGGAAATAAACCCAGTTTTCAAGGAGGAAACCCGATTTTGAGGAAAATGAACACATTTTGTGTGGAAAAATAGGATTTTGGTGAAAATGAACTCAGTTTGGGGGGAAACCCCTGATTTGAGAGAAAATGAAGCCAGTTTGGGTGGAAAAAATCCTAATTTGAGAGAAAATGAAGCCGTTTTGGGTGGAAACACCTGATTTGAGGGAAAATGAACCCAGGTTCGGGGAAAAAAAATCCGATTTTGGAAAAATGAACCCACTTTGGGTGGAGAAACCCGATTTTGGGAAAATGAAAGCAGTTTGGGAGGATAAGAACCTGATTTGAGGGAAATTTATCCCTGTTCAGGGGGATAAACCCGATTTTGGAGAAAATCAACCCAGGTTGGGGAGAAAAAAATCGATTTGAGATGATGAAGCCAGGTTGGGTGGAAAAGCCTGATTTGAGGGAAACTGAACCCATTTTTATGGGGAAAAATTTGATTTTGGGCAAAATGAACCCAGTTTTTTTGGGGAAAAACCCAATTTGGCGGAAAATAAACCGGGGGGGGGGGGGGGGGGGGGAAGATTTTGTGGAAAATGAACGCAGTTTGGGGGGGAAAAACCCGATTTGGGGGAAAATCAATACAATTTTGGGAGAAGAAAACCTTCTTTGGGGGAAGATAAACACAGTTTATGGGGATAAAGATGATTTTGGGGAAAATGGACCCAGTTTGGGGTGGAAAAACCCGATTTTGGGGAAAATGAATCCAGTTTGCTGGGAAAAAAAAATGCATAACGGGGAAAAAGAACACAGTTTGGGTGAAAACCCCAAATTTAGAGAAAAATGAACCCAGTTTTCGGGAAGAAAATCCAAATATAGGGGAAATGAAGCCATTTGGGGTGGAAAAACCGGATTATGGAAAAGAATGAACCCATTTTAAGAAGAAAAACTGATTTTGGGAAAATAAACTCAGTTTGGGGGGACAAGCCCTATTCTGGGGCAAATGAACCCGGTTCGGTGGAATAAAACCCAATTTTGGGAAAATTGAACCCAGTTTGGTAGCAAAAAAACTATTTTGGGGAAAATGAACCCATTTTGGGGGAAAAAAATCACGATTTGAGGAAAACATAACGCAGTTTTGGGGTATAAATCCGATTTTGGGGAAAATGAACCCAGTTTGAGGGGAAAAAAAATCCCGAGACCTCATTTTGGGGGAAAAACCCAATCTGGTTTCATTTTTTTTTCCATAATCGGGTTTTCCCACACAAACTAGTTTAATTTCGCCCAAAATCAGTTTTCTTCTCCCCAAACTGGTTTCATTTGGCCCAAAATCGGGTTTTGTCCCTTAAACTGGGTTCATTTTCCCCAACATCGATGATTTCCCCTCCCCCCCTAACTGGGTTCATTTTCCCCAAAAGCGGAATTTCTCCCCCAAACTGGGTTCTTTTTAACCAAAATCGGTTCCCCCCCTGACTAACATCTTGATTGTTAAACATCCCAGACTTGTTCATCCATAAATAGCTGCTACAAGAAAAAGCATATACCCTGCAGGGTATTCCGTCTCGAAGGCTTACAAAAACAGGCGAACAGAGAAGCCTCTCTTGCTTCCCTGAGCAGCCTTCACTGTGTTTCCCCGGCTTTCACACCAAGCTCCGGCTGCAAACATTACTTTGGTCCGCAGACAGCGCCTTCTCTTACCGGCTGGCTCTGTGAACTGAAACGGCTGAAAAAGCTGTCTCTGGCCGCGGTTCCACAGACTTCCCGGCAGTCGTCTTCTTGCCTCGTTGAGGAACACTCAGTTCCGATTTCTAGCATCACATGTAATTAAAGGGCAAATTATCAGATGATCTGCTCATGCTTCAAGGACGAGGGATCCCTCTTTTCCTGTGCATTCTCATCAGCCTCTACAAACTGTTTCTGCTGAAACGTGTTACCACGGCAGGCAGGGATTCCACAGCACGTTCTCTGAACTGCACGGGTTTGCGTTTTCTCCAAGGGACAGCAGAAACTAGCCCCTTAGTTTTAAAGAATCCAAGAATGTTCTCCCATGAATAGCTGCTAGAAGAGCAGGCATTTTACCGG
Organism: Tapera naevia; assembly: GCA_033556795.1. Lineage (NCBI taxonomy): Eukaryota > Metazoa > Chordata > Aves > Cuculiformes > Neomorphidae > Tapera > Tapera naevia. The sequence continues at coordinate 35,356 of JAUMJJ010001016.1, read as the reverse complement.
CAGGGTATTCCTCTCTCGAGGGCTTTCAAAAACAGGCAAACAGAGGAGCTGCTCTTGCTTTCTTGAGCAGCCTTCACAGTGTTTCCCTGGCTTTCACAGCAGGCTCCAGCTGCAAACATTACTTTGGTCCGGAGTCAGCGCCTTCTCTTACCGGCTAGCTCTGTGAACTGAAACGGCTGAAGAAGCTGTCTCTGGCCGCGGTTCCACAGACTTCCCGGCAGTTTGCTCCTTGCCTCCCTGAGGAACAGACACAAACTTGCTATTTGGGTGGGGGAAGCCCCGGTTTCGTGGAAAATCAACGCACTTTTGGGGGAATAAAACGATTTTGGGGAAAGTGAATTCTGTTTGTGGGGAAAACACATTCATGGGGAAAATGAACCCAGATTTTGGGCGGTATAATCCGATTTTGGGGACAATTAACCCAGTTTAGGGGGAAAACCCGATGTAGAGGAAAATGAAAACAGTTTCGTGGGAAAAAAAAAAAAACCCAATTTTGGGGAAAATGAACGAATTTTGCTTGGCAAAAAAAAAAAGATTTCGGGGAAAGGACCCAGTTTGGTGGGGAAAACCCAATTTTGGGGAAAATGAAACAATTTTGATGGGATAAAATCAGTTTTCGTGGAAAATGAACCCATTTTGGGGGGAAATATAATACTGTTGGGAAAATGAACCCAATTTGTGGTGAAAACTCGATTTTGGGCAAAATGAAGCCAGTTTGTGGAGAAAAAAACTGATTTGGGGGGATATGAAAACATTTTGCGTGGTTAAAACCATTTTTTCCGTAAATGAACCGAATTTGTGGGGAAAAAATATGATTTTTGAGGGAAATGAACGCAGTTTTGAAGGAAAAAGCCTATTTTTGGGAAAAAGAACCCCGTGTTGGGTTAAAAAAACCGATTTTGGGGAAAAATGAAACAATTTTGCTGGGATATATCCAGATTTCGTGGAGAATGAACCCATTTTGGGGGGATAAAAACCCCCTCTTTTGGGAAAATGGACCCAGTTTGTGGTGAAAACCCGAATTTCGTGAAATGAAACCAGTTGGGTGGGGAAACAGCATTTTGGGGGAAAATTAACCCAATTTTGCCGATCACCCCTGATTTTGGAAAAAAATAACAAATTTTAGGGATAAAAACCCTATTTTGGGGAAAATGACCCCAGTTTTCGGGGAATAAACCTGATTATGGGGACAATGAACCCACTTAGTAGGAAAAAGAACAGATTTTTGAGGAAAATGAACCCAGTTTTGGCATTAAAAAACCGATAATTGGGAAAATGAACCCAGTTTTGGGGAAAAACATCCGATTTTGGGGAAAATGAACCCAGTTCGGATTTGGGAGGCAAAACCTGATTTGAGGGAAAATGAACCCAGTTTGGAGAGGAAACTGGATTTTGGGGGAAGTGAAACCAGTTTGGGAGGAAAAAACTCATTTTGGGGAAAATGAGCCCAGGTTGGGGAAAAAAACCCGATTATGAAAAAAAAAATGAACCCAGTTTGGGGGGGGAAAAAAAACTTGATTGTGGGAAAATAAACCAAGTTTGGTGGGAAAAAGAATGAAAGCAGTTTGCGGGGAGAAAATCTGATTTGAGGGAAAATTAACCCATTTTAGGGGTAAAAGCCGATTTGGGGGAAAATGAAGTCAGTTGGGGGGAAATGCTTGATTTTGGGGAAAATGAACCCAGTTTAAGGGACAAAACACGATTTTGGGTAACATCAAACCAGTTTGGAGAGGAAAAAAACTGATTTTTTGGGAGAAATTAAACTAGTTTGGGTGGAAAAACCCGATTATGGAAAAAAATGGATCCAGTTTGGGTCTTTCCCCCAAAATGAGTTCTTTTTTTTTCCATAATCGGGTTTTCCCACTAGAACTGAGTTCATTTTCCCCAAAATTGGGATTTCTTTCCCCCAAACTGGGTAATTTTCCCTAAAATTGTTGTTCTTCCCCCAAAATTGTGTGCAATTTGGGTTTTTTTTTACCCAAAATTGGGTTCATTTTCTCCATTTCCCCGCAAACTGGAATCATTTTCCCCAAAATAGTCTTTTCCCCCTAAACTGGGTTGCTTTTCCCCATAATCGGGCTTTTTTTCCCCCCAATCTGGGTTAATTTTCCTCAAAATCGGGTTTATCCACACAAAAGTGGTTCATTTTCCCCAAAATCGGGTTTATACCCCAAAACTGCCTTAAGTTCTCCTCAAATCGTGATTTTTCCCCCCAAATTGGGTTATTTTTTCCCAAAATAGGGTTTCCCTATTTTTCCTCCCAAAATGGGTTCATTTCTTTTCCATAATCAGGTTTTTCCACCCAAACTAGCTTCATTTCCCCTAAATTTAGGGTTTTCCCCCGAAAACTGGGTTCATTTTCCTCTAAATTTGGGGGTTTCTCCCAAACTGTGTTCTTTTTCCCCGTTATGCATTTTTTTTCCTGGCAAACTGGATTCATTTCCCCCAAAATCGGGGTTTTGCACCCCAAACTGGGTCCATTTTCCCCAAAATCATCTTTATCCCCCTAAACTGTGTTTATCTTCCCCCAAATAAGGGTTTTTTTCCCCCAAAATTGAATTAATTTTCCCCCAAATTGGGTTTTTCCCCAAAAAAACTGGGTTCATTTTCCCCCAAATCAGATTTTTCCCCGTAAAAATGGGTTCAGTTTCCCTCAAATCAGTTTTTTTCCACGTAACCTGGCTTCATCTTCTCAAATCGATTTTTTTCTCCCCAACCTGGGTTGATTTTCTCCAAAATCGGGTTTATCCCCCTGAACAGGGATAAATTTCCCTCAAATCAGGTTTTTATCCTCCCAAACTGCTTTCATTTTCCCCAAAATCCGGTTTCTCCCCCCAAAATGGGTTCATTTTCCCCAAAATCGGATTTTTTCCCCCAAAAAATGGGTTAATTTTCTCTCAAATCAGGTTTTTCCACCCAAACTGGCTTCATTTTCTCTCAAATCAGGGTTTTTTCCCCCAAACTGAGTTCACTTTCTCCAAAATCCCATTTTTCCATGCAAAATGTGTTCATTTTCCTCAAAATCGGTTTTTCTCCTTGAAAACTGGGTTTATTTCCACCAAAATCATTTTTTCCCCAGAAACTGTATTCATTTTCTTCAAAATTGGATTTATACACCGAAACTGGGTTAAGTTTCACTCAAATCGTGATTTTTACCCCCCAAACTGCTTTCATTTTCCCCAAAATCGGGTTTATCCCCGAAAATGAGTTCATTTTTTTCCCATAATCGTTTTTTTTCCACCCGAACTGGGTTAATTTTCCCGAAAATCAGGTTTTTTTCCCCCCAAATGGGTTCGTTTCCCCAAAAATCAAAATTTTCCTCCCCAAACTGGGTTTATTTTCGCCAAAATCGAGTTTTTCCATGAAACTGGGTTCATTTTCTCTAAAATCTGTTTTTTTCCCCCAAAACTGGCTTCATTTTCCCGAAAATTGGTGTTTTTCCCCCAAACTGGCTTCATTTCCCCTAAAATTGGATTTTCCCAAAAAAATTGGGTTCCTTTTCCTCTAAATTGGGGTTTTTTTCCCCAAAATGGATTAATTTTCCCGATTACCCATTTTTTCCCCCCACAAACTGGAATAATTTTCCCCAAAATCGAGATTTTTTCCCCCAAAACTGGATTCATTTTCCTCAAAACCGAGTTTCTTTCCCCCAAACTGGGTTAATTTTCCTCATAATCGGGTTTTTCCAAAAAAAAGGGGTTCATTTCCCCTAAAATCGTGTTTTTTCCCACCAAACTAGGTTCATTTCCCCCAAATCGGGTTTTTTTTCCACCCAAACTGTGTTGATTTTATGCAAAATCGGGGTTTTCCATGCAAAAGGGTTCATTTTCCCCCAAAATCGTTTTTTTTCCCCCGAAACTGGTTTCAATTGCCCTCAAATTGGGGTTTTCCCCCAAACTGGATTAAGTTTCCCCAAAATCGAGTACTTCCTCCAAAACTGGGTTAATTTTCTCCAAAATCAGTTTTTTCCGCCAAAAACGGCTTCATTTCCCCTAAAATTGTGTTTTTTCCCATCAAACTGGGTTCATTTCCCCTAAAATTGAGTTTTTCCCTCCAAACTGGGTTCTTTTTCCCCAAAATCGGATTTTTACACCCCAAACTGGGTCCATTTTCCCCAAATCATCTTTATCCCCGTACCTGTGTTAATTTTCTATCAAATCGGGTTTTGTCCCCCAAAACTGCATTCATTTTCCCCCAAATCCTTCCTCCCCCCCCCCCCCCCCCAAAACTGGGGTATTTTTTTTCCTAAAATCGGGGGTTTCCCCCAAAAAAACTGGGTTCATTTTCCCCAAAATCAGTTTTTCCCCCTAAACTGTGTTCAGTTTCCCTCAAATCAGGTTTTTCCTCCCGAAACTGGGTTCATTTTTGCCAAAATCATATTTTTTTCCACAAAACTGGAGGAAAAAACTGATTTTGGGGAAAATGGACCCAGTTCTGGTGGGAAAACTCGATTTTGGAAAAAAAATGAACTCATTTTGGGTGGAGAAACCCGATTTTGGGGAAAATGAAAGCAGTTTGGGAGGAGAAAAATCTGATTTGAGCGAAAATTAACCCTGTTCAGGGGGATAAACCCGATTTTGGAGAAAATGAACCTAGATTGGGGGGATAAAACCCGATTTTGAGGAAAATGAACCCAGTTTGGGGAAAAAAACCTGATTTGAGGGAAACTGAACCCAGTTTAGGGCCAAAAAAATAAACTGGGTTCAGTTTCCCTCAAATCGGGTTCCCCCCCTCCCCCCGCAAATGGCTTCATCTTCTCTCAAATCGGATTTTTTTCCCAAAATTGGCTTAATTTCCCCTAAAATCGCATTTTATCCCACCAAAATATGTTCAATTCCGCTAAAATCGGGTTTCTCCCCCCCAACTGGATTCATTTTCCCCATTATCCAATGTTTTCCCTGCAAACTGGATTCATTTTCCCCAAAATCGGGTTTTTTTCCCAAACTGGGTTCATTTTCCCAAAATTTTGTAGGAAATGAACACAGTTTTGGGGGGAAAAACCCGATTTTGAGGCAAATGAACCCAGTTTGGGGAGGGAAAACCCGATTTGAGAGAAACTGAACCCAGTTTAGGGGGAAAAAACTGATTTTGGGAAAATGAACCCAGTTTTTGGGGTGAAACCCCCGATTTTGGGAAAAGAAACCCCAGATTTGGGGGGGGGGGGGGGAGGGGTGGAAAGGATTTGGGGGAAAATTAATGCAGTTTTGGGGGAAAAATCCCGATTTGATAGAAAATTATCATAGTTACGGGGATAAAGATGATTTTGGGGAAAAAGAAAACAGTTTGTGGGAAAAACACAATTTTAGGGGAAATGAACCCAGTTTGCTGGGAAAAAAAACCCAATTTTAGGGGAAATGAGCCCAGTTTGGTAGGAAAAAACACAATTTTAGAGGAAATGAAGTGGTTTTGGCAGAAAAAAAAATGATTTTGGAGAAAATTAAGCCAGTTTTGGGGGAAATACTCGATTTTGGGGAAAATGAATCCAGTTTTGGGGAAAAACCCAATTTGAGGGGAAATGAACCCAGTTTTGGGGGAAAAAAACGATTTTTGGGGAAAATGAACCCTTTTGCATGGAAAACCCCGATTTTGCATAAAATTAACACAGTTTGGGTGGAAAACCCTCCGATTTTAGGGGAAATGAACTCGTGTTTTGGGGAAAAAACATGATTATGAGGAAAATTAACCCAGTTAGGGGGGAAACCCGATGTAGAGGAAAATGAAAACAGTTTCGTGGGAAAAAAAAAAAACACCCAATTTTGGGGAAAATGAACGAATTTTGCTTGGCAAAAAAAAAAAGATTTCGGGGAAAGGACCCAGTTTGGTGGGGAAAACCCAATTTTGGGGAAAATGAAACAATTTTGATGGGATAAAATCAGTTTTCGTGGAAAATGAACCCATTTTGGGGGGAAATATAATACTGTTGGGAAAATGAACCCAATTTGTGGTGAAAACTCGATTTTGGGCAAAATGAAGCCAGTTTGTGGAGAAAAAAACTGATTTGGGGGGATATGAAAACATTTTGCGTGGTTAAAACCATTTTTTCCGTAAATGAACCGAATTTGTGGGGAAAAAATATGATTTTTGAGGGAAATGAACGCAGTTTTGAAGGAAAAAGCCTATTTTTGGGAAAAAGAACCCCGTGTTGGGTTAAAAAAACCGATTTTGGGGAAAAATGAAACAATTTTGCTGGGATATATCCAGATTTCGTGGAGAATGAACCCATTTTGGGGGATAAAAACCCCCTCTTTTGGGAAAATGGACCCAGTTTGTGGTGAAAACCCGAATTTCGTGAAATGAAACCAGTTGGGTGGGGAAACAGCATTTTGGGGGAAAATTAACCCAATTTTGCCGATCACCCCTGATTTTGGAAAAAATTAACAAATTTTAGGGATAAAAACCCTATTTTGGGGAAAATGACCCCAGTTTTCGGGGAATAAACCTGATTATGGGGACAATGAACCCACTTAGTAGGAAAAAGAACAGATTTTTGAGGAAAATGAACCCAGTTTTGGCATTAAAAAACCGATAATTGGGAAAATGAACCCAGTTTTGGGGAAAAACATCCGATTTTGGGGAAAATGAACCCAGTTCGGATTTGGGAGGCAAAACCTGATTTGAGGGAAAATGAACCCAGTTTGGAGAGGAAACTGGATTTTGGGGGAAGTGAAACCAGTTTGGGAGGAAAAAACTCATTTTGGGGAAAATGAGCCCAGGTTGGGGAAAAAAACCCGATTATGAAAAAAAAAATGAACCCAGTTTGGGGGGGGAAAAAAAACTTGATTGTGGGAAAATAAACCAAGTTTGGTGGGAAAAAGAATGAAAGCAGTTTGCGGGGAGAAAATCTGATTTGAGGGAAAATTAACCCATTTTAGGGGTAAAAGCCGATTTGGGGGAAAATGAAGTCAGTTGGGGGGAAATGCTTGATTTTGGGGAAAATGAACCCAGTTTAAGGGACAAAACACGATTTTGGGTAACATCAAACCAGTTTGGAGAGGAAAAAAACTGATTTTTTGGGAGAAATTAAACTAGTTTGGGTGGAAAAACCCGATTATGGAAAAAAATGGATCCAGTTTGGGTCTTTCCCCCAAAATGAGTTCTTTTTTTTTCCATAATCGGGTTTTCCCACTAGAACTGAGTTCATTTTCCCCAAAATTGGGATTTCTTTCCCCCAAACTGGGTAATTTTCCCTAAAATTGTTGTTCTTCCCCCAAAATTGTGTGCAATTTGGGTTTTTTTTTTACCCAAAATTGGGTTCATTTTCTCCATTTCCCCGCAAACTGGAATCATTTTCCCCAAAATAGTCTTTTCCCCCTAAACTGGGTTGCTTTTCCCCATAATCGGGCTTTTTTTCCCCCCAATCTGGGTTAATTTTCCTCAAAATCGGGTTTATCCACACAAAAGTGGTTCATTTTCCCCAAAATCGGGTTTATACCCCAAAACTGCCTTAAGTTCTCCTCAAATCGTGATTTTTCCCCCCAAATTGGGTTATTTTTTCCCAAAATAGGGTTTCCCTATTTTTCCTCCCAAAATGGGTTCATTTCTTTTCCATAATCAGGTTTTTCCACCCAAACTAGCTTCATTTCCCCTAAATTTAGGGTTTTCCCCCGAAAACTGGGTTCATTTTCCTCTAAATTTGGGGGTTTCTCCCAAACTGTGTTCTTTTTCCCCGTTATGCATTTTTTTTCCTGGCAAACTGGATTCATTTCCCCCAAAATCGGGGTTTTGCACCCCAAACTGGGTCCATTTTCCCCAAAATCATCTTTATCCCCCTAAACTGTGTTTATCTTCCCCCAAATAAGGGTTTTTTTCCCCCAAAATTGAATTAATTTTCCCCCAAATTGGGTTTTTCCCCAAAAAAACTGGGTTCATTTTCCCCCAAATCAGATTTTTCCCCGTAAAAATGGGTTCAGTTTCCCTCAAATCAGTTTTTTTCCACGTAACCTGGCTTCATCTTCTCAAATCGATTTTTTTCTCCCCAACCTGGGTTGATTTTCTCCAAAATCGGGTTTATCCCCCTGAACAGGGATAAATTTCCCTCAAATCAGGTTTTTATCCTCCCAAACTGCTTTCATTTTCCCCAAAATCCGGTTTCTCCCCCCAAAATGGGTTCATTTTCCCCAAAATCGGATTTTTTCCCCCAAAAAATGGGTTAATTTTCTCTCAAATCAGGTTTTTCCACCCAAACTGGCTTCATTTTCTCTCAAATCAGGGTTTTTTCCCCCAAACTGAGTTCACTTTCTCCAAAATCCCATTTTTCCATGCAAAATGTGTTCATTTTCCTCAAAATCGGTTTTTCTCCTTGAAAACTGGGTTTATTTCCACCAAAATCATTTTTTCCCCAGAAACTGTATTCATTTTCTTCAAAATTGGATTTATACACCGAAACTGGGTTAAGTTTCACTCAAATCGTGATTTTTACCCCCCAAACTGCTTTCATTTTCCCCAAAATCGGGTTTATCCCCGAAAATGAGTTCATTTTTTTCCCATAATCGTTTTTTTCCACCCGAACTGGGTTAATTTTCCCGAAAATCAGGTTTTTTTCCCCCCAAATGGGTTCGTTTCCCCAAAAATCAAAATTTTCCTCCCCAAACTGGGTTTATTTTCGCCAAAATCGAGTTTTTCCATGAAACTGGGTTCATTTTCTCTAAAATCTGTTTTTTTCCCCCAAAACTGGCTTCATTTTCCCGAAAATTGGTGTTTTTCCCCCAAACTGGCTTCATTTCCCCTAAAATTGGATTTTCCCAAAAAAATTGGGTTCCTTTTCCTCTAAATTGGGGTTTTTTTTCCCCAAAATGGATTAATTTTCCCGATTACCCATTTTTTCCCCCCACAAACTGGAATAATTTTCCCCAAAATCGAGATTTTTTCCCCCAAAACTGGATTCATTTTCCTCAAAACCGAGTTTCTTTCCCCCAAACTGGGTTAATTTTCCTCATAATCGGGTTTTTCCAAAAAAAAGGGGTTCATTTCCCCTAAAATCGTGTTTTTTCCCACCAAACTAGGTTCATTTCCCCCAAATCGGGTTTTTTTTCCACCCAAACTGTGTTGATTTTATGCAAAATCGGGGTTTTCCATGCAAAAGGGTTCATTTTCCCCCAAAATCGTTTTTTTTCCCCCGAAACTGGTTTCAATTGCCCTCAAATTGGGGTTTTCCCCCAAACTGGATTAATTTTCCCCAAAATCGAGTACTTCCTCCAAAACTGGGTTAATTTTCTCCAAAATCAGTTTTTTCCGCCAAAAACGGCTTCATTTCCCCTAAAATTGTGTTTTTTCCCATCAAACTGGGTTCATTTCCCCTAAAATTGAGTTTTTCCCTCCAAACTGGGTTCTTTTTCCCCAAAATCGGATTTTTACACCCCAAACTGGGTCCATTTTCCCCAAATCATCTTTATCCCCGTACCTGTGTTAATTTTCTATCAAATCGGGTTTTGTCCCCCAAAACTGCATTCATTTTCCCCCAAATCCTTCCTCCCCCCCCCCCCCCCCCAAAACTGGGGTATTTTTTTTCCTAAAATCGGGGGTTTCCCCCAAAAAAACTGGGTTCATTTTCCCCAAAATCAGTTTTTCCCCCTAAACTGTGTTCAGTTTCCCTCAAATCAGGTTTTTCCTCCCGAAACTGGGTTCATTTTTGCCAAAATCATATTTTTTTCCACAAAACTGGAGGAAAAAACTGATTTTGGGGAAAATGGACCCAGTTCTGGTGGGAAAACTCGATTTTGGAAAAAAAATGAACTCATTTTGGGTGGAGAAACCCGATTTTGGGGAAAATGAAAGCAGTTTGGGAGGAGAAAAATCTAATTTGAGCGAAAATTAACCCTGTTCAGGGGGATAAACCCGATTTTGGAGAAAATGAACCTAGATTGGGGGGATAAAACCCGATTTTGAGGAAAATGAACCCAGTTTGGGGAAAAAAACCTGATTTGAGGGAAACTGAACCCAGTTTAGGGCCAAAAAAATAAACTGGGTTCAGTTTCCCTCAAATCGGGTTCCCCCCCTCCCCCCGCAAATGGCTTCATCTTCTCTCAAATCGGATTTTTTTCCCAAAATTGGCTTAATTTCCCCTAAAATCGCATTTTATCCCACCAAAATATGTTCAATTCCGCTAAAATCGGGTTTCTCCCCCCCAACTGGATTCATTTTCCCCATTATCCAATGTTTTCCCTGCAAACTGGATTCATTTTCCCCAAAATCGGGTTTTTTTCCCAAACTGGGTTCATTTTCCCAAAATTTTGTAGGAAATGAACACAGTTTTGGGGGGAAAAACCCGATTTTGAGGCAAATGAACCCAGTTTGGGGAGGGAAAACCCGATTTGAGAGAAACTGAACCCAGTTTAGGGGGAAAAACTGATTTTGGGAAAATGAACCCAGTTTTTGGGGTGAAACCCCCGATTTTGGGAAAAGAAACCCCAGATTTGGGGGGGGGGGGGAGGGGTGGAAAGGATTTGGGGGAAAATTAATGCAGTTTTGGGGGAAAAATCCCGATTTGATAGAAAATTATCATAGTTACGGGGATAAAGATGATTTTGGGGAAAAAGAAAACAGTTTGTGGGAAAAACACAATTTTAGGGGAAATGAACCCAGTTTGCTGGGAAAAAAAACCCAATTTTAGGGGAAATGAGCCCAGTTTGGTAGGAAAAAACACAATTTTAGAGGAAATGAAGTGGTTTTGGCAGAAAAAAAAAATGATTTTGGAGAAAATTAAGCCAGTTTTGGGGGAAATACTCGATTTTGGGGAAAATGAATCCAGTTTTGGGGAAAAACCCAATTTGAGGGGAAATGAACCCAGTTTTGGGGGAAAAAAACGATTTTTGGGGAAAATGAACCCTTTTGCATGGAAAACCCCGATTTTGCATAAAATTAACACAGTTTGGGTGGAAAACCTCCGATTTTAGGGGAAATGAACTCGTGTTTTGGGGAAAAAACATGATTATGAGGAAAATTAACCCAGTTAGGGGGGAAACCCGATGTAGAGGAAAATGAAAACAGTTTCGTGGGAAAAAAAAAAAAAACCCAATTTTGGGGAAAATGAACGAATTTTGCTTGGCAAAAAAAAAAAGATTTCGGGGAAAGGACCCAGTTTGGTGGGGAAAACCCAATTTTGGGGAAAATGAAACAATTTTGATGGGATAAAATCAGTTTTCGTGGAAAATGAACCCATTTTGGGGGGAAATATAATACTGTTGGGAAAATGAACCCAATTTGTGGTGAAAACTCGATTTTGGGCAAAATGAAGCCAGTTTGTGGAGAAAAAAACTGATTTGGGGGGATATGAAAACATTTTGCGTGGTTAAAACCATTTTTTCCGTAAATGAACCGAATTTGTGGGGAAAAAATATGATTTTTGAGGGAAATGAACGCAGTTTTGAAGGAAAAAGCCTATTTTTGGGAAAAAGAACCCCGTGTTGGGTTAAAAAAACCGATTTTGGGGAAAAATGAAACAATTTTGCTGGGATATATCCAGATTTCGTGGAGAATGAACCCATTTTGGGGGGATAAAAACCCCCTCTTTTGGGAAAATGGACCCAGTTTGTGGTGAAAACCCGAATTTCGTGAAATGAAACCAGTTGGGTGGGGAAACAGCATTTTGGGGGAAAATTAACCCAATTTTGCCGATCACCCCTGATTTTGGAAAAAATTAACAAATTTTAGGGATAAAAACCCTATTTTGGGGAAAATGACCCCAGTTTTCGGGGAATAAACCTGATTATGGGGACAATGAACCCACTTAGTAGGAAAAAGAACAGATTTTTGAGGAAAATGAACCCAGTTTTGGCATTAAAAAACCGATAATTGGGAAAATGAACCCAGTTTTGGGGAAAAACATCCGATTTTGGGGAAAATGAACCCAGTTCGGATTTGGGAGGCAAAACCTGATTTGAGGGAAAATGAACCCAGTTTGGAGAGGAAACTGGATTTTGGGGGAAGTGAAACCAGTTTGGGAGGAAAAAACTCATTTTGGGGAAAATGAGCCCAGGTTGGGGAAAAAAACCCGATTATGAAAAAAAAAATGAACCCAGTTTGGGGGGGGAAAAAAAACTTGATTGTGGGAAAATAAACCAAGTTTGGTGGGAAAAAGAATGAAAGCAGTTTGCGGGGAGAAAATCTGATTTGAGGGAAAATTAACCCATTTTAGGGGTAAAAGCCGATTTGGGGGAAAATGAAGTCAGTTGGGGGGAAATGCTTGATTTTGGGGAAAATGAACCCAGTTTAAGGGACAAAACACGATTTTGGGTAACATCAAACCAGTTTGGAGAGGAAAAAAACTGATTTTTTGGGAGAAATTAAACTAGTTTGGGTGGAAAAACCCGATTATGGAAAAAAATGGATCCAGTTTGGGTCTTTCCCCCAAAATGAGTTCTTTTTTTTTCCATAATCGGGTTTTCCCACTAGAACTGAGTTCATTTTCCCCAAAATTGGGATTTCTTTCCCCCAAACTGGGTAATTTTCCCTAAAATTGTTGTTCTTCCCCCAAAATTGTGTGCAATTTGGGTTTTTTTTTACCCAAAATTGGGTTCATTTTCTCCATTTCCCCGCAAACTGGAATCATTTTCCCCAAAATAGTCTTTTCCCCCTAAACTGGGTTGCTTTTCCCCATAATCGGGCTTTTTTTCCCCCAATCTGGGTTAATTTTCCTCAAAATCGGGTTTATCCACACAAAAGTGGTTCATTTTCCCCAAAATCGGGTTTATACCCCAAAACTGCCTTAAGTTCTCCTCAAATCGTGATTTTTCCCCCCAAATTGGGTTATTTTTTCCCAAAATAGGGTTTCCCTATTTTTCCTCCCAAAATGGGTTCATTTCTTTTCCATAATCAGGTTTTTCCACCCAAACTAGCTTCATTTCCCCTAAATTTAGGGTTTTCCCCCGAAAACTGGGTTCATTTTCCTCTAAATTTGGGGGTTTCTCCCAAACTGTGTTCTTTTTCCCCGTTATGCATTTTTTTTCCTGGCAAACTGGATTCATTTCCCCCAAAATCGGGGTTTTGCACCCCAAACTGGGTCCATTTTCCCCAAAATCATCTTTATCCCCCTAAACTGTGTTTATCTTCCCCCAAATAAGGGTTTTTTTCCCCCAAAATTGAATTAATTTTCCCCCAAATTGGGTTTTTCCCCAAAAAAACTGGGTTCATTTTCCCCCAAATCAGATTTTTCCCCGTAAAAATGGGTTCAGTTTCCCTCAAATCAGTTTTTTTCCACGTAACCTGGCTTCATCTTCTCAAATCGATTTTTTTCTCCCCAACCTGGGTTGATTTTCTCCAAAATCGGGTTTATCCCCCTGAACAGGGATAAATTTCCCTCAAATCAGGTTTTTATCCTCCCAAACTGCTTTCATTTTCCCCAAAATCCGGTTTCTCCCCCCAAAATGGGTTCATTTTCCCCAAAATCGGATTTTTTCCCCCAAAAAATGGGTTAATTTTCTCTCAAATCAGGTTTTTCCACCCAAACTGGCTTCATTTTCTCTCAAATCAGGGTTTTTTTCCCCAAACTGAGTTCACTTTCTCCAAAATCCCATTTTTCCATGCAAAATGTGTTCATTTTCCTCAAAATCGGTTTTTCTCCTTGAAAACTGGGTTTATTTCCACCAAAATCATTTTTTCCCCAGAAACTGTATTCATTTTCTTCAAAATTGGATTTATACACCGAAACTGGGTTAAGTTTCACTCAAATCGTGATTTTTACCCCCCAAACTGCTTTCATTTTCCCCAAAATCGGGTTTATCCCCGAAAATGAGTTCATTTTTTTCCCATAATCGTTTTTTTCCACCCGAACTGGGTTAATTTTCCCGAAAATCAGGTTTTTTTCCCCCCAAATGGGTTCGTTTCCCCAAAAATCAAAATTTTCCTCCCCAAACTGGGTTTATTTTCGCCAAAATCGAGTTTTTCCATGAAACTGGGTTCATTTTCTCTAAAATCTGTTTTTTTCCCCCAAAACTGGCTTCATTTTCCCGAAAATTGGTGTTTTTCCCCCCAAACTGGCTTCATTTCCCCTAAAATTGGATTTTCCCAAAAAAATTGGGTTCCTTTTCCTCTAAATTGGGGTTTTTTTCCCCAAAATGGATTAATTTTCCCGATTACCCATTTTTTCCCCCCACAAACTGGAATAATTTTCCCCAAAATCGAGATTTTTTCCCCCAAAACTGGATTCATTTTCCTCAAAACCGAGTTTCTTTCCCCCAAACTGGGTTAATTTTCCTCATAATCGGGTTTTTCCAAAAAAAAGGGGTTCATTTCCCCTAAAATCGTGTTTTTTCCCACCAAACTAGGTTCATTTCCCCCAAATCGGGTTTTTTTTTCCACCCAAACTGTGTTGATTTTATGCAAAATCGGGGTTTTCCATGCAAAAGGGTTCATTTTCCCCCAAAATCGTTTTTTTTTCCCCCGAAACTGGTTTCAATTGCCCTCAAATTGGGGTTTTCCCCCAAACTGGATTAATTTTCCCCAAAATCGAGTACTTCCTCCAAAACTGGGTTAATTTTCTCCAAAATCAGTTTTTTCCGCCAAAAACGGCTTCATTTCCCCTAAAATTGTGTTTTTTCCCATCAAACTGGGTTCATTTCCCCTAAAATTGTGTTTTTCCCTCCAAACTGGGTTCTTTTTCCCCAAAATCGGATTTTTACACCCCAAACTGGGTCCATTTTCCCCAAATCATCTTTATCCCCGTACCTGTGTTAATTTTCTATCAAATCGGGTTTTGTCCCCCAAAACTGCATTCATTTTCCCCCAAATCCTTCCTCCCCCCCCCCCCCCCCCCAAAACTGGGGTATTTTTTTTCCTAAAATCGGGGGTTTCCCCCAAAAAAACTGGGTTCATTTTCCCCAAAATCAGTTTTTCCCCCTAAACTGTGTTCAGTTTCCCTCAAATCAGGTTTTTCCTCCCGAAACTGGGTTCATTTTTGCCAAAATCATATTTTTTTCCACAAAACTGGAGGAAAAAACTGATTTTGGGGAAAATGGACCCAGTTCTGGTGGGAAAACTCGATTTTGGAAAAAAAATGAACTCATTTTGGGTGGAGAAACCCGATTTTGGGGAAAATGAAAGCAGTTTGGGAGGAGAAAAATCTAATTTGAGCGAAAATTAACCCTGTTCAGGGGGATAAACCCGATTTTGGAGAAAATGAACCTAGATTGGGGGGATAAAACCCGATTTTGAGGAAAATGAACCCAGTTTGGGGAAAAAAACCTGATTTGAGGGAAACTGAACCCAGTTTAGGGCCAAAAAAATAAACTGGGTTCAGTTTCCCTCAAATCGGGTTCCCCCCCTCCCCCCGCAAATGGCTTCATCTTCTCTCAAATCGGATTTTTTTCCCAAAATTGGCTTAATTTCCCCTAAAATCGCATTTTATCCCACCAAAATATGTTCAATTCCGCTAAAATCGGGTTTCTCCCCCCCAACTGGATTCATTTTCCCCATTATCCAATGTTTTCCCTGCAAACTGGATTCATTTTCCCCAAAATCGGGTTTTTTTCCCAAACTGGGTTCATTTTCCCAAAATTTTGTAGGAAATGAACACAGTTTTGGGGGGAAAAACCCGATTTTGAGGCAAATGAACCCAGTTTGGGGAGGGAAAACCCGATTTGAGAGAAACTGAACCCAGTTTAGGGGGAAAAACTGATTTTGGGAAAATGAACCCAGTTTTTGGGGTGAAACCCCCGATTTTGGGAAAAGAAACCCCAGATTTGGGGGGGGGGGGGAGGGGTGGAAAGGATTTGGGGGAAAATTAATGCAGTTTTGGGGGAAAAATCCCGATTTGATAGAAAATTATCATAGTTACGGGGATAAAGATGATTTTGGGGAAAAAGAAAACAGTTTGTGGGAAAAACACAATTTTAGGGGAAATGAACCCAGTTTGCTGGGAAAAAAAACCCAATTTTAGGGGAAATGAGCCCAGTTTGGTAGGAAAAAACACAAT
The DNA here is from genome assembly GCA_033556795.1 of Tapera naevia. Classification (NCBI taxonomy): domain Eukaryota; kingdom Metazoa; phylum Chordata; class Aves; order Cuculiformes; family Neomorphidae; genus Tapera; species Tapera naevia. The sequence continues at coordinate 19,449 of JAUMJJ010001016.1, read as the reverse complement.
TTTAGAGGAAATGAAGTGGTTTTGGCAGAAAAAAAAATGATTTTGGAGAAAATTAAGCCAGTTTTGGGGGAAATACTCGATTTTGGGGAAAATGAATCCAGTTTTGGGGAAAAACCCAATTTGAGGGGAAATGAACCCAGTTTTGGGGGAAAAAAACGATTTTTGGGGAAAATGAACCCTTTTGCATGGAAAACCCCGATTTTGCATAAAATTAACACAGTTTGGGTGGAAAACCCTCCGATTTTAGGGGAAATGAACTCGTGTTTTGGGGAAAAAACATGATTATGAGGAAAATTAACCCAGTTAGGGGGGAAACCCGATGTAGAGGAAAATGAAAACAGTTTCGTGGGAAAAAAAAAAAAAAACCCAATTTTGGGGAAAATGAACGAATTTTGCTTGGCAAAAAAAAAAAGATTTCGGGAAAGGACCCAGTTTGGTGGGGAAAACCCAATTTTGGGGAAAATGAAACAATTTTGATGGGATAAAATCAGTTTTCGTGGAAAATGAACCCATTTTGGGGGAAATATAATACTGTTGGGAAAATGAACCCAATTTGTGGTGAAAACTCGATTTTGGGCAAAATGAAGCCAGTTTGTGGAGAAAAAAACTGATTTGGGGGGATATGAAAACATTTTGCGTGGTTAAAACCATTTTTTCCGTAAATGAACCGAATTTGTGGGGAAAAAATATGATTTTTGAGGGAAATGAACGCAGTTTTGAAGGAAAAAGCCTATTTTTGGAAAAAGAACCCCGTGTTGGGTTAAAAAAACCGATTTTGGGGAAAAATGAAACAATTTTGCTGGGATATATCCAGATTTCGTGGAGAATGAACCCATTTTGGGGGGATAAAAACCCCCTCTTTTGGGAAAATGGACCCAGTTTGTGGTGAAAACCCGAATTTCGTGAAATGAAACCAGTTGGGTGGGGAAACAGCATTTTGGGGAAAATTAACCCAATTTTGCCGATCACCCCTGATTTTGGAAAAAATTAACAAATTTTAGGGATAAAAACCCTATTTTGGGGAAAATGACCCCAGTTTTCGGGGAATAAACCTGATTATGGGGACAATGAACCCACTTAGTAGGAAAAAGAACAGATTTTTGAGGAAAATGAACCCAGTTTTGGCATTAAAAAACCGATAATTGGGAAAATGAACCCAGTTTTGGGGAAAAACATCCGATTTTGGGGAAAATGAACCCAGTTCGGATTTGGGAGGCAAAACCTGATTTGAGGGAAAATGAACCCAGTTTGGAGAGGAAACTGGATTTTGGGGGAAGTGAAACCAGTTTGGGAGGAAAAAACTCATTTTGGGGAAAATGAGCCCAGGTTGGGGAAAAAAACCCGATTATGAAAAAAAAAATGAACCCAGTTTGGGGGGGAAAAAAAACTTGATTGTGGGAAAATAAACCAAGTTTGGTGGGAAAAAGAATGAAAGCAGTTTGCGGGGAGAAAATCTGATTTGAGGGAAAATTAACCCATTTTAGGGGTAAAAGCCGATTTGGGGGAAAATGAAGTCAGTTGGGGGGAAATGCTTGATTTTGGGGAAAATGAACCCAGTTTAAGGGACAAAACACGATTTTGGGTAACATCAAACCAGTTTGGAGAGGAAAAAAACTGATTTTTTGGGAGAAATTAAACTAGTTTGGGTGGAAAAACCCGATTATGGAAAAAAATGGATCCAGTTTGGGTCTTTCCCCCAAAATGAGTTCTTTTTTTTTCCATAATCGGGTTTTCCCACTAGAACTGAGTTCATTTTCCCCAAAATTGGGATTTCTTTCCCCCAAACTGGGTAATTTTCCCTAAAATTGTTGTTCTTCCCCCAAAATTGTGTGCAATTTGGGTTTTTTTTTACCCAAAATTGGGTTCATTTTCTCCATTTCCCCGCAAACTGGAATCATTTTCCCCAAAATAGTCTTTTCCCCCTAAACTGGGTTGCTTTTCCCCATAATCGGGCTTTTTTTCCCCCCAATCTGGGTTAATTTTCCTCAAAATCGGGTTTATCCACACAAAAGTGGTTCATTTTCCCCAAAATCGGGTTTATACCCCAAAACTGCCTTAAGTTCTCCTCAAATCGTGATTTTTCCCCCCAAATTGGGTTATTTTTTCCCAAAATAGGGTTTCCCTATTTTTCCTCCCAAAATGGGTTCATTTCTTTTCCATAATCAGGTTTTTCCACCCAAACTAGCTTCATTTCCCCTAAATTTAGGGTTTTCCCCCGAAAACTGGGTTCATTTTCCTCTAAATTTGGGGGTTTCTCCCAAACTGTGTTCTTTTTCCCCGTTATGCATTTTTTTTCCTGGCAAACTGGATTCATTTCCCCCAAAATCGGGGTTTTGCACCCCAAACTGGGTCCATTTTCCCCAAAATCATCTTTATCCCCCTAAACTGTGTTTATCTTCCCCCAAATAAGGGTTTTTTTCCCCCAAAATTGAATTAATTTTCCCCCAAATTGGGTTTTTCCCCAAAAAAACTGGGTTCATTTTCCCCCAAATCAGATTTTTCCCCGTAAAAATGGGTTCAGTTTCCCTCAAATCAGTTTTTTTCCACGTAACCTGGCTTCATCTTCTCAAATCGATTTTTTTCTCCCCAACCTGGGTTGATTTTCTCCAAAATCGGGTTTATCCCCCTGAACAGGGATAAATTTCCCTCAAATCAGGTTTTTATCCTCCCAAACTGCTTTCATTTTCCCCAAAATCCGGTTTCTCCCCCCAAAATGGGTTCATTTTCCCCAAAATCGGATTTTTTCCCCCAAAAAATGGGTTAATTTTCTCTCAAATCAGGTTTTTCCACCCAAACTGGCTTCATTTTCTCTCAAATCAGGGTTTTTTCCCCCAAACTGAGTTCACTTTCTCCAAAATCCCATTTTTCCATGCAAAATGTGTTCATTTTCCTCAAAATCGGTTTTTCTCCTTGAAAACTGGGTTTATTTCCACCAAAATCATTTTTTCCCCAGAAACTGTATTCATTTTCTTCAAAATTGGATTTATACACCGAAACTGGGTTAAGTTTCACTCAAATCGTGATTTTTACCCCCCAAACTGCTTTCATTTTCCCCAAAATCGGGTTTATCCCCGAAAATGAGTTCATTTTTTTCCCATAATCGTTTTTTTCCACCCGAACTGGGTTAATTTTCCCGAAAATCAGGTTTTTTTCCCCCCAAATGGGTTCGTTTCCCCAAAAATCAAAATTTTCCTCCCCAAACTGGGTTTATTTTCGCCAAAATCGAGTTTTTCCATGAAACTGGGTTCATTTTCTCTAAAATCTGTTTTTTTCCCCCAAAACTGGCTTCATTTTCCCGAAAATTGGTGTTTTTCCCCCAAACTGGCTTCATTTCCCCTAAAATTGGATTTTCCCAAAAAAATTGGGTTCCTTTTCCTCTAAATTGGGGTTTTTTTCCCCAAAATGGATTAATTTTCCCGATTACCCATTTTTTCCCCCCACAAACTGGAATAATTTTCCCCAAAATCGAGATTTTTTCCCCCAAAACTGGATTCATTTTCCTCAAAACCGAGTTTCTTTCCCCCAAACTGGGTTAATTTTCCTCATAATCGGGTTTTTCCAAAAAAAAGGGGTTCATTTCCCCTAAAATCGTGTTTTTTCCCACCAAACTAGGTTCATTTCCCCCAAATCGGGTTTTTTTTTCCACCCAAACTGTGTTGATTTTATGCAAAATCGGGGTTTTCCATGCAAAAGGGTTCATTTTCCCCCAAAATCGTTTTTTTTCCCCCGAAACTGGTTTCAATTGCCCTCAAATTGGGGTTTTCCCCCAAACTGGATTAATTTTCCCCAAAATCGAGTACTTCCTCCAAAACTGGGTTAATTTTCTCCAAAATCAGTTTTTTCCGCCAAAAACGGCTTCATTTCCCCTAAAATTGTGTTTTTTCCCATCAAACTGGGTTCATTTCCCCTAAAATTGTGTTTTTCCCTCCAAACTGGGTTCTTTTTCCCCAAAATCGGATTTTTACACCCCAAACTGGGTCCATTTTCCCCAAATCATCTTTATCCCCGTACCTGTGTTAATTTTCTATCAAATCGGGTTTTGTCCCCCAAAACTGCATTCATTTTCCCCCAAATCCTTCCTCCCCCCCCCCCCCCCCCAAAACTGGGGTATTTTTTTTCCTAAAATCGGGGGTTTCCCCCAAAAAAACTGGGTTCATTTTCCCCAAAATCAGTTTTTCCCCCTAAACTGTGTTCAGTTTCCCTCAAATCAGGTTTTTCCTCCCGAAACTGGGTTCATTTTTGCCAAAATCATATTTTTTTCCACAAAACTGGAGGAAAAAACTGATTTTGGGGAAAATGGACCCAGTTCTGGTGGGAAAACTCGATTTTGGAAAAAAAATGAACTCATTTTGGGTGGAGAAACCCGATTTTGGGGAAAATGAAAGCAGTTTGGGAGGAGAAAAATCTGATTTGAGCGAAAATTAACCCTGTTCAGGGGGATAAACCCGATTTTGGAGAAAATGAACCTAGATTGGGGGGATAAAACCCGATTTTGAGGAAAATGAACCCAGTTTGGGGAAAAAAACCTGATTTGAGGGAAACTGAACCCAGTTTAGGGCCAAAAAAATAAACTGGGTTCAGTTTCCCTCAAATCGGGTTCCCCCCCTCCCCCCGCAAATGGCTTCATCTTCTCTCAAATCGGATTTTTTTCCCAAAATTGGCTTAATTTCCCCTAAAATCGCATTTTATCCCACCAAAATATGTTCAATTCCGCTAAAATCGGGTTTCTCCCCCCCAACTGGATTCATTTTCCCCATTATCCAATGTTTTCCCTGCAAACTGGATTCATTTTCCCCAAAATCGGGTTTTTTTCCCAAACTGGGTTCATTTTCCCAAAATTTTGTAGGAAATGAACACAGTTTTGGGGGGAAAAACCCGATTTTGAGGCAAATGAACCCAGTTTGGGGAGGGAAAACCCGATTTGAGAGAAACTGAACCCAGTTTAGGGGGAAAAACTGATTTTGGGAAAATGAACCCAGTTTTTGGGGTGAAACCCCCGATTTTGGGAAAAGAAACCCCAGATTTGGGGGGGGGGGGGGGAGGGGTGGAAAGGATTTGGGGGAAAATTAATGCAGTTTTGGGGGAAAAATCCCGATTTGATAGAAAATTATCATAGTTACGGGGATAAAGATGATTTTGGGGAAAAAGAAAACAGTTTGTGGGAAAAACACAATTTTAGGGGAAATGAACCCAGTTTGCTGGGAAAAAAAACCCAATTTTAGGGGAAATGAGCCCAGTTTGGTGGGAAAAAACACAATTTTAGAGGAAATGAAGTGGTTTTGGCAGAAAAAAAAATGATTTTGGAGAAAATTAAGCCAGTTTTGGGGGAAATACTCGATTTTGGGGAAAATGAATCCAGTTTTGGGGAAAAACCCAATTTGAGGGGAAATGAACCCAGTTTTGGGGGAAAAAAACGATTTTTGGGGAAAATGAACCCTTTTGCATGGAAAACCCCGATTTTGCATAAAATTAACACAGTTTGGGTGGAAAGCCCCCCGATTTTAGGGGAAATGAACTCGTGTTTTGGGGAAAAAAACTGATTATGAGGAAAATTAACCCAGTTAGGGGGAAAAAACCTCAATTTTGGGGAAAACGAATCCAGTTTTGGGGGAAAAAACCTATTTTGGGGAAAATTATTCCAGTTTGCAGGGAAAAAAAGTGGGTAATGGGGAAAATGAATCCATCCGGGGGGGAAAACAACAATTTAGAGGAAAATGAACCCAGTTTTTTGGGGAAAATCCAATTTTAAGGCAAATGAAGCCAGTTTGGGGAAAAACACCCAATTTGGGGGAAAATGAAGCTAGTGTGGGGGAAAAAACCCGATTTTGGGGAAAATGAACCCAGTTTCGTGGAAAAACTTGATTTTGGCGAAAATGAACCCAGTTTGGGGAGGAAAAATTTGATTTTTGGGGAAACAAACCCATTTGGGGGGAAGAAAACCTGATTTTCGGGAAAACTAACCCAGTTCGGGTGGAAAAAAACGATTATGGGGAAAAATGAACTCATTTTCAGGGATAAACCCGATTTTGGGGAAAATGAAAGCAGTTTGGGGGGTAAAAACCGCGATTTGAGTGAAACTTAACCCCGTTTCGGTGTATAAATCCAATTTTGAGGAAAATGAATCCAGTTTTGGGGGAAAAAATGATTTTGGTGGAAATAAACCCAGTTTTCAAGGAGGAAACCCGATTTTGAGGAAAATGAACACATTTTGTGTGGAAAAATAGGATTTTGGTGAAAATGAACTCAGTTTGGGGGGAAACCCCTGATTTGAGAAAAAATGAAGCCAGTTTGGGTGGAAAAAATCCTAATTTGAGAGAAAATGAAGCCGTTTTGGGTGGAAACACCTGATTTGAGTGAAAATGAACCCAGGTTCGGGGGAAAAAAATCCGATTTTGGAAAAATGAACCCACTTTGGGTGGAGAAACCCGATTTTGGGAAAATGAAAGCAGTTTGGGAGGATAAGAACCTGATTTGAGGGAAATTTATCCCTGTTCAGGGGGATAAACCCGATTTTGGAGAAAATCAACCCAGGTTGGGGAGAAAAAAATCGATTTGAGATGATGAAGCCAGGTTGGGTGGAAAAGCCTGATTTGAGGGAAACTGAACCCATTTTTATGGGGAAAAATTTGATTTTGGGCAAAATGAACCCAGTTTTTTGGGGGAAAAACCCAATTTGGCGGAAAATAAACCGGGGGGGGGGGGGAAAGATTTTGTGGAAAATGAACGCAGTTTGGGGGGAAAAACCCGATTTGGGGGAAAATCAATACAATTTTGGGAGAAGAAAACCTTCTTTGGGGGAAGATAAACACAGTTTATGGGGATAAAGATGATTTTGGGGAAAATGGACCCAGTTTGGGGTGCAAAAACCCGATTTTGGGGGAAATGAATCCAGTTTGCTGGGAAAAAAAATGCATAACGGGGAAAAAGAACACAGTTTGGGTGAAAACCCCAAATTTAGAGAAAAATGAACCCAGTTTTCGGGAAGAAAATCCAAATATAGGGGAAATGAAGCCATTTGGGGTGGAAAAACCGGATTATGGAAAAGAATGAACCCATTTTAAGAAGAAAAACTGATTTTGGGAAAATAAACTCAGTTTGGGGGGACAAGCCCTATTCTGGGGAAAATGAACCCGGTTCAGTGGAATAAAACCCAATTTTGGGAAAATTGAACCCAGTTTGGTAGCAAAAAAACTATTTTGGGGAAAATGAACCCATTTTGGGGGAAAAAAAATCACGATTTGAGGAAAACATAACGCAGTTTTGGGGTATAAATCAGATTTTGGGGAAAATGAACCCAGTTTGAGGGGAAAAAAAATCCCGAGACCTCATTTTGGGGGAAAAACCCAATCTGGTTTCATTTTTTTTCCATAATCGGGTTTTCCCACACAAACTAGTTTAATTTCGCCCAAAATCAGTTTTCTTCTCCCCAAACTGGTTTCATTTGGCCCTAAATCGCGTTTTGTCCCTTAAACTGGGTTCATTTTCCCCAACATCGATGATTTCCCCTCCCCCCCTAACTGGGTTCATTTTCCCCAAAAGCGGAATTTCTCCCCCAAACTGGGTTCTTTTTAACCAAAATCGGTTCCCCCCCTGACTAACATCTTGATTGTTAAACATCCCAGACTTGTTCATCCATAAATAGCTGCTACAAGAAAAAGCATATACCCTGCAGGGTATTCCGTCTCGAAGGCTTACAAAAACAGGCGAACAGAGAAGCCTCTCTTGCTTCCCTGAGCAGCCTTCACTGTGTTTCCCCGGCTTTCACACCAAGCTCCGGCTGCAAACATTACTTTGGTCCGCAGACAGCGCCTTCTCTTACCGGCTGGCTCTGTAAACTGAAACGGCTGAAAAAGCTGTCTCTGGCCGCGGTTCCACAGACTTCCCGGCACTCGTCTTCTTGCCTCGTTGAGGAACACTCAGTTCCGATTTCTAGCATCACATGTAATTAAAGGGCAAATTATCAGATGATCTGCTCATGCTTCAAGGACGAGGGATCCCTCTTTTCCTGTGCATTCTCATCAGCCTCTACAAACTGTTTCTGCTGAAACGTGTTACCACGGCAGGCAGGGATTCCACAGCACGTTCTCTGAACTGCACGGGTTTGCGTTTTCTCCAAGGGACAGCAGAAACTAGCCCCTTAGTTTTAAAGAATCCAAGAATGTTCTCCCATGAATAGCTGCTAGAAGAGCAGGCATTTTACCGGCAGGGTATTCCTCTCTCGAGGGCTTTCAAAAACAGGCAAACAGAGGAGCTGCTCTTGCTTTCTTGAGCAGCCTTCACAGTGTTTCCCTGGCTTTCACAGCAGGCTCCGGCTGCAAACATTACTTTGGTCCGGAGTCAGCGCCTTCTCTTACCGGCTAGCTCTGTGAACTGAAACGGCTGAAGAAGCTGTCTCTGGCCGCGGTTCCACAGACTTCCCGGCAGTCTGCTTCTTGCCTCCTTGAGGAACACTCAGTTCCGATGTCTAGCATCACATCACAGCGCATTCACATGAGTCTAAAATGCCTAAGATTTTGCTATTTGGGAAATATTTTAGCATGACATTTCATCTCTAACAATGTAATTAAAGGGCAAATTATCAGATGATCTGCTCATGCTTCAAGGACGAGGGATCCCTCTTTTCCTGTGCATTCTCATCAGCCTCTGCAGACTGTTAGTGCTGAAACGTGTTACCACGGCAGGCAGGGGAATCCACAGCACATTCTCTGAACTGCACGAGTTTGTGTTTTCTCCAAGGGAGAGCAGAAACTAACCCCTTGATTTTAAAGAATCCAGGAATATTTTACCATGAATAGCTGCTAGAAGAGCAAGCATTTTCCCGGTAGCTGCTGTTGCTTCTTTGAGCAGCCTTCACAGGGTTTCCCTGGCTTTCACAGCAGGCTAGGGCTGCAAACATTACTTTGGTCCGGAGACAGCGCCTTCTCTTACCGGCTAGCTCTGCGAGCTGAAACGGCTCAGAAAGCTGTCTCTGGCCGCGGTTCCACAGACTTCCCGGCAGTTTGCTCCTTGCCTCCCTGAGGAACAGACACAAACTTGCTATTTGGGTGGGGGAAGCCCCGGTTTCGTGGAAAATCAACGCACTTTTGGGGGAATAAAACGATTTTGGGGAAAGTGAATTCTGTTTGTGGGGAAAACACATTCATGGGGAAAATGAACCCAGATTTTGGGCGGTATAATCCGATTTTGGGGACAATTAACCCAGTTTAGGGGGAAAACCCGATGTAGAGGAAAATGAAAACAGTTTCGGGGGAAAAAAAAAAAAAAACCCAATTTTGGGGAAAATGAACGAATTTTGCTTGGCAAAAAAAAAAGATTTCGGGGAAAGAACCCAGTGTGGTGGGGAAAACTCAATTTTGGGGAAAATGAAACAATTTTGCTGGGATAAAACCAGTTTTCGTGGAAAATGAACCCATTTTGTGGGGAAATATAATACTGTTGGGAAAATGAACCCAATTTGTGGTGAAAACTCGATTTTGGGCAAAATGAAGCCAGTTTGTGGAGAAAAAAAACTGATTTGGGGGGATATGAAAACATTTTGCGTGGTTAAAACCAATTTTTCCGTAAATGAACCGAATTTGTGGGGAAAAAAATATGATTTTTGAGGGAAATGAACGCAGTTTTGAAGGAAAAAGCCTATTTTTGGGAAAAAGAACCCCGTGTTGGGTTAAAAAAAACGATTTTGGGGAAAAATGAAACAATTTTGCTGGGATATATCCAGATTTCGTGGAGAATGAACCAATTTTGGGGGGATGAAAACCCCCTCTTTTGGGAAAATGGACCCAGTTTGTGGTGAAAACCCGAATTTCGTGAAATGAAACCAGTTGGGTGGGGCAACAGCATTTTGGGGGAAAATTAACCCAATTTTGCCGATCACCCCTGATTTTGGAAAAAATTAACAAATTTTAGGGATAAAATCCCTATTTTGGGGAAAATGACCCCAGTTTTCGGGGAATAAACCTGATTATGGGGACAATGAACCCACTTAGTAGGAAAAAGAACAGATTTTTGAGGAAAATGAACCCAGTTTTGGCATTAAAAAACCGATAATTGGGAAAATGAACCCAGTTTTGGGGAAAAACATCCGATTTTGGGGAAAATGAACCCAGTTCGGATTTGGGAGGAAAAACCCGATTTGAGGGAAAATGAACCCAGTTTGGAGAGGAAACTGGATTTTGGGGGAAGTGAAACCAGTTTGGGAGGAAAAAACTCATTTTGGGGAAAATGAGCCCAGGTTGGGGAAAAAAACCCGATTATGAAAAAAAAAATGAACCCAGTTTGGGGGGGGAAAAAAACTTGATTGTGGGAAAATAAACCAAGTTTGGTGGGAAAAAGAATGAAAGCAGTTTGCGGGGAGAAAATCTGATTTGAGGGAAAATTAACCCATTTTAGGGGTAAAAGCCGATTTGGGGGAAAATGAAGTCAGTTGGGGGGAAATGCTTGATTTTGGGGAAAATGAACCCAGTTTAAGGGACAAAACACGATTTTGGGTAACATCAAACCAGTTTGGAGAGGAAAAAAACTGATTTTTTGGGAGAAATTAAACTAGTTTGGGTGGAAAAACCCGATTATGGAAAAAAATGGATCCAGTTTGGGTCTTTCCCCCAAAATGAGTTCTTTTTTTTTCCATAATCGGGTTTTCCCACTAGAACTGAGTTCATTTTCCCCAAAATTGGGGTTTCTTTCCCCCAAACTGGGTAATTTTCCCTAAAATTGTTGTTCTTCCCCCAAAATTGTGTGCAATTTGGGTTTGTTTTTTTTTACCCAAAATTGGGTTAATTTTCTCCATTTCCCCGCAAACTGGAATCATTTTCCCCAAAATAGTCTTTTCCCCCTAAACTGGGTTGCTTTTCCCCATAATCGGGCTTTTTTTCCCCCCAATCTGGGTTAATTTTCCTCAAAATCGGGTTTATCCACACAAAAGTGGTTCATTTTCCCCAAAATCGGGTTTATACCCCAAAACTGCCTTAAGTTCTCCTCAAATCGTGATTTTTCCCCCCAAATTGGGTTATTTTTTCCCAAAATAGGGTTTCCCTATTTTTCCTCCCAAAATGGGTTCATTTCTTTTCCATAATCAGGTTTTTCCACCCAAACTAGCTTCATTTCCCCTAAATTTAGGGTTTTCCCCCGAAAACTGGGTTCATTTTCCTCTAAATTTGGGGGTTTCTCCCAAACTGTGTTCTTTTTCCCCATTATGCATTTTTTTTCCTGGCAAACTGGATTCATTTCCCCCAAAATCGGGGTTTTGCACCCCAAACTGGGTCCATTTTCCCCAAAATCATCTTTATCCCCCTAAACTGTGTTTATCTTCCCCCAAATAAGGTTTTTTTGCCCCCAAAATTGAATTAATTTTCCCCCAAATTGGGGTTTTCCCCCAAAAAACTGGGTTCATTTTCCCCCAAATCAGATTTTTCCCCGTGAAAATGGGTTCAGTTTCCCTCAAATCAGTTTTTTTCCACGTAACCTGGCTTCATCTTCTCAAATCGATTTTTTTCTCCCCAACCTGGGTTGATTTTCTCCAAAATCGGGTTTATCCCCCTGAACAGGGATAAATTTCCCTCAAATCAGGTTTTTATCCTCCCAAACTGCTTTCATTTTCCCCAAAATCCGGTTTCTCCCCCCAAAATGGGTTCATTTTCCCCAAAATCGGATTTTTTCCCCCCAAAAATGGGTTAATTTTCTCTCAAATCAGGTTTTTCCACCCAAACTGGCTTCATTTTCTCTCAAATCAGGGTTTTTTTCCCCCAAACTGAGTTCACTTTCTCCAAAATCCCATTTTTCCATGCAAAATGTGTTCATTTTCCTCAAAATCGGTTTTCCTCCTTGAAAACTGGGTTTATTTCCACCAAAATCATTTTTTCCCCAAAAACTGTATTCATTTTCCTCAAAATTGGATTTATACACCGAAACTGGGTTAAGTTTCACTCAAATCGTGATTTTTACCCCCCAAACTGCTTTCATTTTCCCCAAAATCGGGTTTATCCCCGAAAATGAGTTCATTTTTTTCCCATAATCGTTTTTTTCCACCCGAACTGGGTTAATTTTCCCAAAAATCAGGTTTTTTCCCCCCCAAATGGGTTCGTTTCCCCAAAAATCAAAATTTTCCTCCCCAAACTGGGTTTATTTTCGCCAAAATCGAGTTTTTCCATGAAACTGGGTTCATTTTCTCTAAAATCTGGTTTTTTCCCCCAAAACTGGCTTCATTTTCCCGAAAATTGGGTGTTTTTCCCCCAAACTGGCTTCATTTCCCCTAAAATTGGATTTTCCCAAAAAAATTGGGTTCCTTTTCCCCTAAATTGGGGTTTTTTCCCCAAAATGGATTAATTTTCCCGATTACCCATTTTTTCCCCCCACAAACTGGAATAATTTTCCCCAAAATCGAGATTTTTTCCCCCAAAACTGGATTCATTTTCCTCAAAACCGAGTTTCTTTCCCCCAAACTGGGTTAATTTTCCTCATAATCGGGTTTTTCCAAAAAAAAGGGGTTCATTTCCCCTAAAATCGTGTTTTTTCCCACCAAACTAGGTTCATTTCCCCCAAATCGGGTTTTTTTTCCACCCAAACTGTGTTGATTTTATGCAAAATCGGGGTTTTCCATGCAAAAGGGTTCATTTTCCCCCAAAATCGTTTTTTTTTCCCCCGAAACTGGTTTCAATTGCCCTCAAATTGGGGTTTTCCCCCAAACTGGATTAATTTTCCCCAAAATCGAGTACTTCCTCCAAAACTGGGTTAATTTTCTCCAAAATCAGGTTTTTTCCGCCAAAAACGGCTTCATTTCCCCTAAAATTGTGTTTTTTCCCATCAAACTGGGTTCATTTCCCCTAAAATTGTGTTTTTCCCTCCAAACTGGGTTCTTTTTCCCCAAAATCGGATTTTTACACCCCAAACTGGGTCCATTTTCCCCAAATCATCTTTATCCCCGTACCTGTGTTAATTTTCTATCAAATCGGGTTTTGTCCCCCAAAACTGCATTCATTTTCCCCCAAATCCTTCCCCCCCCCCCCCCCCCCCCCAAACCTGGGGTATTTTTTTTCCTAAAATCGGGGGTTTCCCCAAAAAAAACTGGGTTCATTTTCCCCAAAATCAGTTTTTCCCCCTAAACTGTGTTCAGTTTCCCTCAAATCAGGTTTTTCCTCCTGAAACTGGGTTCATTTTTGCCAAAATCATATTTTTTTCCACAAAACTGGAGGAAAAAAATGATTTTGGGGAAAATGGACCCAGTTCTGGTGGGAAAACTCGATTTTGGAAAAAAAATGAACTCATTTTGGGTGGAGAAACCCGATTTTGGGGAAAATGAAAGCAGTTTGGAGGAGAAAAATCTGATTTGAGCGAAAATTAACCCTGTTCAGGGGATAAACCCGATTTTGGAGAAAACGAACCTAGATTGGGGGGATAAAACCCGATTTTGAGGAAAATGAACCCAGTTTGGGGAAAAAAAACTGATTTGAGGGAAACTGAACCCAGTTTAGGGCCAAAAAAATAAACTGGGTTCAGTTTCCCTCAAATCGGGTTCCCCCCCCCCCTCCGCAAATGGCTTCATCTTCTCTCAAATCGGATTTTTTTCCCAAAATTGGCTTAATTTCCCCTAAAATCGCATTTCATCCCACCAAAATATGTTCAATTCCGCTAAAATCGGGTTTCTCCCCCCCAACTGGATTCATTTTCCCCATTATCCAATGTTTTCCCTGCAAACTGGATTCATTTTCCCCAAAATCGGGTTTTTTTTCCCAAACTGGGTCTCATTTTCCAAAATTTTGTAGGAAATGAACACAGTTTTGGGGGGAAAAACCCGATTTTGAGGCAAATGAACCCAGTTTGGGGAGGGAAAACCCGATTTGAGAGAAACTGAACCCAGTTTAGGGGGAAAGAAAACTGATTTTGGGAAATGAACCCAGTTTTTGGGGTGAAACCCCGATTTTGGGAAAAGAAACCCCAGATTTGGGGGGGGGGGGGGGGGGGGAGAAAGGATTTGGGGGAAAATTAATGCAGTTTTTGGGGAAAAATCCCGATTTGATAGAAAATTATCATAGTTACGGGGATAAAGATGATTTTGGGGAAAAAGAAAACAGTTTGTGGGAAAAACACAATTTTAGGGGAAATTAACCCAGTTTGGTGGGAAAAAACCCCAATTTTAGGGGAAATGATCCAGTTTGGTGGGAAAAAAAACACAATTTTAGAGGAAATGAAGTGGTTTTGGCAGAAAAAAATTGATTTTGGAGAAATTAAGCCAGTTTTGGGGGAAATACTCGATTTTGGGAAAATGAATCCAGTTTTGGGGAAAAACCCAATTTGAGGGGAAATGAACCCAGTTTTGGGGGAAAAAAACGATTTTTGGGGAAAATGAACCCTTTTGCATGGAAAACCCCGATTTTGCATAAAATTAACACAGTTTGGGTGGAAAACCCCCCGATTTTAGGGGAAATGAACTCGTGTTTTGGGGAAAAAACCTGATTATGAGGAAAATTAACCCAGTTAGGGGGAAAAAAACCTCAATTTTGGGGGAAAACGAATCCAGTTTTGGGGGAAAAAAACTATTTTGGGGAAAATTATTCCAGTTTGCAGGGAAAAAAAGTGGGTAATGGGGAAAATGAATCCATCCGGGGGGGAAAACAACAATTTAGAGGAAAATGAATCCAGTTTTTTGGGGAAAATCCAATTTAAGGCAAATGAACCCAGTTTGGGGAAAAAACACCCAATTTGGGGGAAAATGAAGCTAGTGTGGGGGAAAAAACCCGATTTTGGGGAAAATGAAACCAGTTTCGTGGAAAAAACTTGATTTTGGCGAAAATGAACCCAGTTTGGGGAGGAAAAATTTGATTTTTGGGGAAACGAACCCATTTGGGGGGAAGAAAACCTGATTTTCGGGAAAACTAACCCAGTTCGGGTGGAAAAAAAACGATTATGGGGAAAAATGAACTCATTTTCAGGGATAAACCCGATTTTGGGGAAAATGAAAGCAGTTTGGGGGGTAAAAACCGCGATTTGAGTGAAACTTAACCCCGTTTCGGTGTATAAATCCAATTTTGAGGAAAATGAATCCAGTTTTGGGGGAAAAAATGATTTTGGTGGAAATAAACCCAGTTTTCAAGGAGGAAACCCGATTTTGAGGAAAATGAACACATTTTGTGTGGAAAAATAGGATTTTGGTGAAAATAAACTCAGTTTGGGGGAACCCCTGATTTGAGATAAAAATGAAGCCAGTTTGGGTGGAAAAAATCCTAATTTGAGAGAAAATGAAGCCGTTTTGGGTGGAAACACCTGATTTGAGGGAAAATGAACCCAGGTTCGGGGGAAAAAAATCCGATTTTGGAAAAAATGAACCCACTTTGGGTGGAGAAACCCGATTTTGGGAAAATGAAAGCAGTTTGCGAGGATAAGAACCTGATTTGAGGAAAATTTATCCCTGTTCAGGGGGATAAACCCGATTTTGGAGAAAATCAACCCAGGTTGGGGAGAAAAAAATCGATTTGAGAAGATGAAGCCAGGTTACGTGGAAAAAAACTGATTTGAGGGAAACTGAACCCATTTTTACGGGGAAAAATTTGATTTTGGGCAAAATGAACCCAGTTTTTTTTGGGAAAAACCCAATTTGGCGGAAAATAAACGGGGGGGGGGGGAAAGATTTTGTGGAACATGAACGCAGTTTGGGGGGAAAAACCCGATTTGGGGGAAAATCAATACAATTTTGGGAGAAGAAAACCTTCTTTGGGGGAAGATAAACACAGTTTATGGGGATAAAGATGATTTTGGGGAAAATGGACCCAGTTTGGGGTGGAAAAACCCGATTTTGGGGGAAATGAATCCAGTTTGCTGGGAAAAAAAAAATGCATAACGGGGAAAAAGAACACAGTTTGGGTGAAAACCCCAAATTTAGAGAAAAATGAACCCAGTTTTCGGGAAGAAAATCCAAATATAGGGGAAATGAAGCCATTTGGGGTGGAAAAACCGGATTATGGAAAAGAATGAACCCATTTTAAGAAGAAAAACTGATTTTGGGAAAATAAACTCAGTTTGGGGGGACAAGCCCTATTCTGGGGAAAATGAACCCGCTTCGGTGGAATAAAACCCAATTTTGGGAAAATTGAACCCAGTTTGGTAGCAAAAAAACTATTTTGGGGAAAATGAACCCATTTTGGGGGAAAAAAAATCACGATTTGAGGAAAACATAACGCAGTTTTGGGGTATAAATCCGATTTTGGGGAAAATGAACCCAGTTTGAGGGGAAAAAAAATCCCGAGACCTCATTTTGGGGGAAAAACCCAATCTGGGTTCATTTTTTTTCCATAATCGGGTTTTCCCACACAAACTAGTTTAATTTCGCCCAAAATCAGTTTTCTTCTCCCAAACTGGTTTCATTTGGCCCAAAATCGGGTTTTGTCCCTTAAACTGGGTTCATTTTCCCCAACATCGATGATTTCCCCTCCCCCCCTAACTGGGTTCATTTTCCCCAAAAGCGGAATTTCTCCCCCAAACTGGGTTCTTTTTAACCAAAATCGGTTTCCCCCCCTGACTAACATCTTGATTGTTAAGCATCCCAGACTTGTTCATCCATAAATAGCTGCTACAAGAAAAAGCATATACCCTGCAGGGTATTCCGTCTCGAAGGCTTACAAAAACAGGCGAACAGAGAAGCCTCTCTTGCTTCCCTGAGCAGCCTTCACTGTGTTTCCCCGGCTTTCACACCAAGCTCCGGCTGCAAACATTACTTTGGTCCGCAGACAGCGCCTTCTCTTACCGGCTGGCTCTGTAAACTGAAACGGCTGAAAAAGCTGTCTCTGGCCGCGGTTCCACAGACTTCCCGGCAGTCGTCTCTTGCCTCGTTGAGGAACACTCAGTTCCGATTTCTAGCATCACATGTAATTAATAGGCAAATTATCAGATGATCTGCTCATGCTTCAAGGACGAGGGATCCCTCTTTTCCTGTGCATTCTCATCAGCCTCTACAAACTGTTTCTGCTGAAACGTGTTACCACGGCAGGCAGGGAATCCACAGCACATTCTCTGAACTGCACGAGTTTGTGTTTTCTCCAAGGGAGAGCAGAAACTAACCCCTTGATTTTAAAGAACCCAGGAATGTTTTACCATGAATAGCTGCTAGAAGAGCAAGCATTTTCCCGGTAGCTGCTGTTGCTTCGTTGAGCAGCCTTCACAGGGTTTCCCTGGCTTTCACAGCAGGCTAGGGCTGCAAACATTACTTTGGTCCGGAGACAGCGCCTTCTCTTACCGGTTAGCTCTGCGAACTGAAACGGCTCAGAAAGCTGTCTCTGGCCGCGGTTCCACAGACTTCCCGGCAGTTTGCTCCTTGCCTCCCTGAGGAACAGACACAAACTTGCTATTTGGGTGGGGGAAGCCCCGGTTTCGTGGAAAATCAACGCACTTTTGGGGGAATAAAACGATTTTGGGGAAAGTGAATACTGTTTGTGGGGAAAACACATTTATGGGGAAAATGAACCCAGATTTTGGGCGGTATAATCCGATTTTGGGGACAATTAACCCAGTTTAGGGGGAAAACCCGATGTAGAGGAAAATGAAAACAGTTTCGGGGGAAAAAAAAACAACCCAATTTTGGGGAAAATGAACGAATTTTGCTTGGCAAAAAAAAAACGATTTCGGGGAAAGAACCCAGTTTGGTGGGGAAAACCCAATTTTGGGGAAAATGAAACAATTTTGCTGGGATAAAACCAGTTTTAGTGGAAAATGAACCCATTTTGGGGGGAAATATAATACTGTTGGGAAAATGAACCCAATTTGTGGTGAAAACTCGATTTTGGGCAAAATGAAGCCAGTTTGTGGAGAAAAAAAAACTGATTTGGGGGGATATGAAAACATTTTGCGTGGTTTAAAACCAATTTTTCCGTAAATGAACCGAATTTGTGGGGAAAAAATATGATTTTTGAGGGAAATGAACGCAGTTTTGAAGGAAAAAGCCTATTTTTGGGAAAAAGAACCCCGTGTTGGGTTAAAAAAAACGATTTTGGGGAAAAATGAAACAATTTTGCTGGGATATATCCAGATTTTGTGGAGAATGAACCAATTTTGGGGGATAAAAACCCCCTCTTTTGGGAAAATGGACCCAGTTTGTGGTGAAAACCCGAATTTCGTGAAATGAAACCAGTTGGGTGGGGAAACAGCATTTTGGGGGAAAATTAACCCAATTTTGCCGATCACCCCTGATTTTGGAAAAAATTAACAAATTTTAGGGATAAAAACCCTATTTTGGGGAAAATGACCCCAGTTTTCGGGGAATAAACCTGATTATGGGGACAATGAACCCACTTAGTAGGAAAAAGAACAGATTTTTGAGGAAAATGAACCCAGTTCGGATTTGGGAGGAAAAACCCGATTTGAGGGAAAATGAACCCAGTTTTGGAGAGGAAACTGGATTTTGGGGAAGTGAAACCAGTTTGGGAGGAAAAAACTCATTTTGGGGAAAATGAGCCCAGGTTGGGGAAAAAAACCCGATTATGAAAAAAAAAATGAACCCAGTTTGGGGGGGAAAAAAAACTTGATTGTGGGAAAATAAACCAAGTTTGGTGGAAAAAAGAATGAAAGCAGTTTGCGGGGAGAAAACCTGATTTGAGGGAAAATTAACCCATTTTAGCGGTAAAAGCCGATTTGGGGGAAAATGAAGTCAGTTGGGGGGAAATGCTTGATTTTGGGGGAAAATGAACCCAGTTTAAGGACAAAACACGATTTTGGGTAACATCAAACCAGTTTGGAGAGGAAAAAAACTGATTTTTTGGGAGAAATTAAACTAGTTTGGGTGGAAAAACCCGATTATGGAAAAAAATGGATCCAGTTTGGGTCTTTCCCCCAAAATGAGTTCTTTTTTTTTCCATAATCGGGTTTTCCCACCTGAACTGAGTTCATTTTCCCCAAAATCGGGTTTTTTTTCCCCCAAACTGGGTAATTTTCCCTAAAATTGTTGTTCTTCCCCCAAAATTGTGTGCAATTTGGGTTTTTTTTTTTTACCCAAAATTGGGTTCATTTTCTCCATTTCCCCGCAAACTGGAATCATTTTCCCAAAATAGTCTTTTCCCCCTAAACTGGGTTGCTTTTCCCCATAATCGGGTTTTTTTTTCCCCCCAATATCTGGGTTAATTTTCCTCAAAATCGGGTTTATCCACACAAAAGTGGTTCATTTTCCCCAAAATCGGTTTTTTTTTTCCCCTACACTGTGTTCATTTCCCCTCAAATTAGGTTTTTCCCGGCAAACTGGGTTCATTTTCCCCAAAATCGGATTTATACCCCAAAACTGCCTTAAGTTCTCCTCAAATCGTGATTTTCCCCCCAAATTGGGTTATTTTTTCCCAAAATAGGGTTTCCCTATTTTTCCTCCCAAAATGGGTTCATTTCTTTTCCATAATCAGGTTTTTCCACCCAAACTAGCTTCATTTCCCCTAAATTTAGGGTTTTCCCCCGAAAACTGGGTTCATTTTCCGTCTAAATTTG
>JAUMJJ010001015.1:0-22285 GCA_033556795.1 Tapera naevia | reverse complement strand
GCTTTGAGCCCCCGGCGATGCATTTTTGGGGTGTCAGGTGTGGTGATGGGGTGGCCTCGTCTTTCCAAGGTCCCTGTGCCACCGGCTGAGCTGTGGGAACGGGCGATGGATCCCTGGGAGGCCGCGGAGACGGAGCAGACGGTGTTCTTCGAGGGTGACGACGATGAGGACGCCTACGACCCCTCGATGGTGCAGAGTAAGCCTTGGGGAGGGGGGAAGGTGGGAGGGGTCCTCGTTGCGTTCCAGCCTTGGGAAGGGGAATTGAAACCCTTCCATGGTCCCCCAGATCCTTGTTCCCTGCGCCAAGGACGCGCCGAGAAGCTCAAAATGATGAGGTCCACCAGCCCAGCCCCCCTTGGTGGTGCCCCAGGAAGGAGAGGAGCGGGGGGAGGGCATCGACCACCATTGGGATTGACAACCCCCCCCCCAACCCTTCTGCTGTCACAGGGACCCCGAGTGACCCCGGGCTGGACCCCGCACCGGTGGAGAACCCCGAGATCGTTGAGTTGGCCACCAGGCGCCTTGTTGGATCGCCCCCGAGGAGGCTTCGGCGCCGGAGCGGAGCCCGGCTCAGGAGACCTTGCGCTGGACCGTGGTGCAGCAGATCGACTCCCCCGGCGCCCTGGGAGGTCGCCGCGGCTCCAAGAGCTCGTCGAGAGCCGCCGCCTTCTCCAACTTCAAGAGCATCATCGTGTTGCAGAAGAGCTACGAGTGCGGCGAGTGCGGCAAGAGCTTCAGCTGCAGCTCCCACTTCAGCAAGCACCGGAGGACCCACACCGGCGAGAAGCCCTTCCTCTGCCTCCACTGCGGCAAGAGCTTCAACGTCAGCTCCAACCTCTACCGGCACCAACGCGGTCACGCCGCCCAACGCCAAGGCGCGACGACCGCCGGCCGCCCGGCCCCGGGGGGGGGCTCCCCTACAAGTGTGAGGAGTGTGGCAAAGAGCTTCCCGCCGCAACAAGGAGCTGGTGACCCACCAACGGCTTCACACGGGGCGTTTGCCCTTCCAGTGCGGCCACTGCGGCAAAAGCTTCAGCTGGAGCTCCCCACTTTGACCGGCACCAACGCGTCACACGGAGAGAAACCCTACCAGTGCCCGGAGTGCGGGAAGCGCTTCAGCCGTAGCTCCCACCTCTACCGGCACCAACGAGCACCCACGCCGGCGGCCGCTCCTACATCTGCACCTACTGCGGGCGCAGTTTCGGCAGCACCCTCCCACTTCGACCGCCACCAGCGCACCCACACGGGCCAACGGCCCTACAAGTGCACCCTGTGCCGCAAGAGTTTCGGCGACGGCCCCCGCTTTGGTCAAACACCAACGCCTTCACCTGGGCGACGGCCCTTTCCGTTGCGAAGAGTGCGGGAAGGCCTTCGGCGCCCGCGCCCAGTACGTCCGCCATCGGCGGAGCCTCCATGGCGGGTGGCAAGCGGTGGCGGCGGAGGAGGAGGAGGGGAGAAACCCTACCGGTGCGGGCGACTGCGGGAAGAGTTTCTCCTGGAGCTCCCATTGGGAACGTCACCAGCGCATCCACACCGGCGAGCGGCCCTACCAGTGCGGGGACTGCGGCAAACGCTTCGGCAGGACCTCCCACCTCTACCGGCACCAACGCACCCACGCCGGGGGGCAACCCCACGTCTGCGGCGACTGCGGGAAGAGCTTCAACAGCACCTTCCACTTCCACAAGCACCAACGGGCTCACGCCGGGCCCCGGCACGCCTGCCCCGATTGCGGCAAGGCCTTCGGCGACAGCTCGGCGTTGGCCAAGCACCGGCGGGCGCACGCGGGCGAGAAGCCCTTCCCGTGCCCGCAGTGCGGGCGCCGTTTCGGCGTCCGCTCCCACCTCCACCGCCACCTCCGTAGCCACGGCGAGGAGGAGCCCAAGGAGAAGCCACCGGATGAACTGGCGCCATGTAACCGGGGTGCGGGGAAGGGGAGGTGGGAAGAGGATGGGGGGGGGGGGGGGGGGACGGACACACACGTAGAGTTGACCCCCATTGGTGGGGTTTGGTCCCCCCCACCACCACCACTGCCGCGGGGAGCCTCGAGGTGCCCCTTGAGTGATGGGTGCCATCGGGATGGGTGCTCTGAAGGTGGGTGATGGCCCTCGGTGGCGCCGAGCCCGGCCTCGAGGACGTAGTTTTCGTAGGGTAGAGTAGGAAGGTAGGGTAGATAGGGGGAGGGATGGAGGTGGGGGCCGAGTGGGAATCAAGGTTGGGGCAAGGGGGGGGTCCCCTCCAGAAAAGCCGGACCTTAATCCTGCCCAGGAGACACCAGGGACATCCCAATCCTCCAGGAGAAAACACCTCTGGGGGTGCTGGGGGGACGGTGCCGAGCGGCCGGGGGAGGCGCAAGGAGGAGGAGGTTGGCTTGGGGCTGCAGGAGATCCCACCAAGCCTACTGAGGTACCTGAGGTGGCTTCACCCCGTGACCGCCCCCCGGCCCTTCCCGCGCCGCCAAGCCTTGACCGACACCCAAAGCCTTGAGCCCCTCCCCGCTGAAACCGGGGCCGTGACGGTGGCCACCTGCCAAACGTCACCGTTTGGGGCAAAATACCCTGGTTTTTGTGGTGTTTGATGGTAAGAAAAGGAGCGCAGGCGGCCACCCCCCTGGTGGTCCCCAGCCCCGTGCCGCGGTTTCGGCGCAGCCGCCGCGTGAGAGGTTTATTTAATGTATTTATTGTATTTATTCAGCAGGAACCGCCCTGCGGTTGGAGGAACCCAAGGTGTTGGGGGGTGGGAGGGGGTCGGGGGCTGTTGGGGGCAGGAGCTGAGCCAGGGTTTATCCCTGGGCTTGTGGCTCCTCATGGGTGGCAAGGTCCAACCACCATGGTCCAACCTCCATGGTCCAACCCCCATGGTCCAACCTCCGTGGTCCAACCTCCGTGGTCCAACCCTGGTGGTCCAACCCCCATGGTCTAACCCCGGTGGTCCAACCCCGGTGGTTCAACCCCGGTGGTCCAACCTCCATGGTCCAGACTCCGTGGTCCAACCTCCGTGGTCCAACCCCGGTGGTTCAACCCCCGTGGTCCAACCTCCATGGTCCAAACTCCGTGGTCCAACCATGGTGGTCCAGCCTCCATGGTCCAACCTCCGTGGTCCAACCTCCATGGTCCAACCTCCGTGGTCCAACCCCGGTGGTCCAACCCCCATGGTCTAACCCCGGTGGTCCAACCTCCGTGGAAAGAGAGCTCCTGGTGGGAACCCATCAGTGATGGGGAGGAGGTGGCTGGGGAGAAACCTCCAGGAGACCATGGGGTTGGGTCGCCTGCAGGTATTTTCCCAGCTGATCCCTTGGGATGGTCCTCAGGGGTGGGAGCAGGACACGAATCTGAGGATCTCCTGGCAGTTCTGGGGGTCGCGGCTGTGCCGGCTGCCCGGTCTCACTCTTCCCAAGATGAGCAGGAGCTGTGTTCGTATTGTGAATAAAACTAGAGTAGAACGAAAGCTTCCGGTGGCTTCTGGTGGCTTCTGCTTCTCCCTGACCACCGGCTCTTCCCGGGTGGAAAATCAGAGGTCTGGGGGGGGGGGGGGGGGGGGGGGGAAGGAATCACCTGGGATGGGGCAACCACAAAAATAACCCCTTCCATCCCCAGGGAAACTCAACCAGCCCAGGAGCCTCCAGTGGTTCCCAGTCCGTGGTTGGTTGGTGGTGACGATGCGTCACCTGCCGGGAGGTGAAAGGTGCCCTGTTCCCCCCTGGAATGTCCTGTGCTTTTGGAAGTCCCTTCTTCCCAGTGATGTCCCAGCTGGTGGGATGTCCCAGCTGGTGGGATGTCCCACATACGCCCCACCCCAAGCACCCCAAACCCTTCCGCCCTCGTTGGGTCCAGGAAGATCTCCAAGGAGGGAGCTCCTCAGCTTTCGTCGGGGTCTAGGGACCTTCATTTGGCCAAGAGGGGATCTCCAAGGAGGAACATCCTCTGCCCTCACTGGGGTCCAGGGAAGCTCTGCCCCTGAGGACCCCTCCAGGCACCCTCGAGGTTTTTTGGGGTCCCCTTGGCTCGTGTGGCAGAGGGTCCCCATGCTCCCACCTCCTGGTGTGGAGTCTTTGTTGGTTGAGCTTTGAAAGGGTCCATTCCTTGAGTTTCCTTGGGGTGTGGGCCCTGGTTTCCTTGGGAATGTGGGCATTGCCTTGGGCATCTTCTTGGGCACCAACCTGGGCACCACCTTGGGTACCAGCCTGGGCTTCTCCTTGGATACCAACCTAGGCACCAACCTGGGCAGCTCCTTGGGTACCAACCTGAGCATCTCCTTGGGTACCAACCTGAGCGTTTCCTTGGGCATCAAGCTGGGCATCACCTTCAGCACCAACCTGGGCATCACATTGGGTACCAACCTGAGCATCTCCTTGGGTACCAACCTGGGCAGCTCCTTGGGTACCAATCTGAGCATCTCCTTGGGTACCAACCTGAGCGTTTCCTTGGGCATCACCTTCAGCACCAACCTGAGCATCACCTTGGACACCAACCTGGGCACCAACATGGGCATCTCCATGGGCACCAACCTGGGCATCACCTTGGGTAGCAACCGGGGCATCTCCATGGGCACCAACCTGAGCATCTCCTTGGGCACTAACGTGGGCATCTCCATGGGTACCAACCTGGGCATCCCTCCATGTGCCCCCCCCCCTCTCTTTGCACTCCCCCTGGGGTGCAGTGGTTGGGGGGTCCTCCCCGGGATTCTCCAGTGGCTGCTGGGTGGGTGGGGGGGGGTGTTCAGCACCCATTGCTGGCGGGGGGGCGGGGGGCGGACCCTAGGCTCTGGGGTGGGGGGAGGGGGTTTCGCAGAAGCTGTTGGGGGGCCGCCAGGGGGCGCCGGAGGGGGTTGGAATGGGGGGAGGGGGGGTGGGGGGGGGGGGGTGGGGGGAGGAGGAGGAAGAGGAGGGGGGGGGGAGGAAGAGGAGGGGGGGGGAGGGCGGTCGCGGCTCCTCTGTATCCGGGTCAGCTCGGGAGCCGCCCCCAGCGGGACCGGGGCTGGGGGAGCCGGGGGGACCCCGGGCTGTGCCCCCCCCCCCGCAGGTAACGGGGACCCCTCCCCTTTAAATGCCCCGAAACCCCCTGGGCTGTTCCTCCCCCCCCCCCCAGGGTAAAGGGGACCCCTCCCCCCGTAAACCCCCACCCCCCAAACCCCCGGGCTCTGCCCCCCCCGCAGGTAACGGGGACCCCTCCCCTTTAACCCCCCAAACCCCCAGGCTGTGCCCCCCCTGCAGATAATGGGGACCCCTCCCCCTTTAACCCCCCAAACTCCCAGGCTGTCCCGTCCCCCCCCCCCCCCGCAGATAACGGGGACCCCTCCCCTTTAAACCCTCCGAAACCCCCGGTCTCTGCCCCCCCGCAGATAACGGGGACCCCTCCCCTTTAAACCCTCCGAAACCCCCGGTCTCTGCCCCCCCGCAGGTAACGGGGACCCCTCCCTTTAACCCCCCAAACCCCCAGGCTGTCGTCCCCCCCCCCGCAGATAACGGGGACCCCTCCCCTTTAACCCCCCAAACCCCCAGGCTGTGTTTCCCCCCCCCCGCAGATAACGGGGACCCCTCCCCTTTAAATCCCTCCCCAAACCCCTGGGCTCTGCTCCCCCCGCAGGTAACGGGGACCCCTCCCCTTTAAACCCTCCGAAACCCCCAGGCTGTGCCCCCCCCCCCAGATAACGGGGACCCCTCCCCTTTAAACCCTCCGAAACCCCCAGGCTGTGCCCCCCCTGCAGATAACGGGGACCCCTCCCCTTTAAATCCCTCCCCAAACCCCCAGGCTCTCCCCCCCGCCCCACAGGTAATGGGACCCCTCCCCTTTAAAACCCCCCCCCCCCCCCAAACCCCCAGGCTCTCCCAACCCCCCTGCAGGTAACGGGGACCCCTCCCCTTTAAATCCCTTCCCAAAGCTCCAGGCTCTCCCCCCGCCCCTCCCCCCCCCCCCTCCCCCCCGCAGGTAACGGGGACCCCTCCCCTTGAACCCCTCCCCAACACCCCCCCTCCCTCAGGTAGGTGGATGTCCCCCCCTCTACCCCCCCCCCCCCCCCCAGCACCCTCTCCCTCAGGTAACTGGGATGTTCCCCCAACAACCCCCCCCCCCCTCAGTTAACTGGGGTGCCCCCCCCTCTGCCTCCCAACACCCCCCCCCCAACACCCCCTTCCTCAGGTAACTGGGGTGTAGCCCCCCCCATAACACTCCCCAACACCTGCCCCCCTCAGGTAACTGGGGTGTCCCCCCCTCTAACCCCCCCCAAACCCCCCCCAGGTATGTCCCCCCCCCAACAACACCCTCCCCCCCCCTCAGGTCACTGGGGTGCCCCCCCCCTGACTCCCAACCCCCCCCCCCCCCAACACCCCCTTCCTCAGGTAACTGGGGTGTCCCCCCCAACAATCCCCCCCCCCGCCTTGGGTAACTGGGGTGTCCCCCCCCCATAATGCCCCCCAACCCCTCCCCTCAGGTAACTGGGGTGTCCCTCCTCTAACTCCCACCCCCCCACCCCCACCCCCCCCCCCTCAGGTAACTGGGGTGTCCCCCCCCTTCCCTCCAACCCCCCCCTCTAGAGAGCAGGGTGGGGTTTTGGGGGTGCTCACAGGGTGGGGGGGGGGTCTCTTGCCATTGCG
The DNA here is from genome assembly GCA_033556795.1 of Tapera naevia. NCBI lineage: Eukaryota > Metazoa > Chordata > Aves > Cuculiformes > Neomorphidae > Tapera > Tapera naevia. Next base: position 15,696 of record JAUMJJ010001015.1, on the reverse strand, counting down.
GTGCCCGGATGCCTGGTTGTGGGGTGCCACCACCCCCTCCCGGCCCCCCCCCTCCCCTCCCTCCCCCAACACCCCCCCCCCCCCCCCATTTTTTTTAGGGACCACCATGCAGGAGAACTACGAGAACGTCATCTCCTTAGGTGAGGAGTTGGGGACCCGATCTGGGGTAAAATCAGGGCATTTTGGGGGTCGTCGTCACCTCAGGTGGATTTTGGGGACCGCCCCCGCCTTTGGCACACTGCCACGATTTGGGGGGCTCCCCACGGGGCACCCCCTGGACCCCGGGTGTGGTGGAGGGGGGGTGGGGGGGGGTTGGATACCCCACGTTCCCTTGGGTTCCCCTCTCGCCACGATGGGTGGGAGCTGCGTGGAAACACCTTTTGCCCAAATATGGAGCTTTTTTACCCAAAATAGAGGGGAAAAAAATGGGGGAGGGCATTGGGGTCCTCAAGGACCAACCCTGTCCCCCCATCCCCCCCCCCCCAGCGGAGGAGATCGCCATCAGTTGGCCACGAATCACGGCCTTCGCCGAATCGCACCGGCGGCGGGGCCTGGCGTCCGGTGAGTCAACGGTGGTGGTGGTGGTGGGGGGCACCCAAATTTGGGTCAGTTCCATGGGTTTTGGTGAAATTCCTTCAGTTTTGAGGATTTCCCAAGTTTGGGTGAATTCCTTATTTTGTTTTGTTTTGTTTTCTTTTGTTTTCTTTTGTTTTGTTTTGTTTTGTTTTGTTTTCCAGGACCTCCCGATTTGGGTGAATTTAATTTTTTGAGATCCCCAAGTTTGGGTGAATTCTTTAGGTCTGGTGCACCCCAAAATTTGGGTGAGTTCCTTGTGTTTTGGGGACTCCGCAATTTGGGTGAATCCCTTGGGTTTTTTGGAGAAGCCTCAAATTTGGGAGAATTCCTTTGGGTTTTGGAGATTTCCTGAAATTTAGGATGAACTGGGGACCCCTCCAGTCTGGGTGAACCCCTTCGGTTCTGGAGACACCCAAATTTGGGTGAATACCTTGAGTTTTTGGGACCTTCAGCTTGGGTCAGTTGGGGTCACCCCAAATTTGGGTGAATCCCTTGGATTTCTGGGGGGAATCCTCAAATTTGGGTGAATTCCTTTGGGTTTTGGAGATTTCCTGAAATTTAGGATGAACTGGGGACCCGTCCAGTCTGAGTGAACCCCTTCGGTTCTGGAGACCCTCAAATTTGGGTGAATACCTTGAGTTTTTGGGACCTTCAGCTTGGGTCAGTTGGGGTCACCTCAAATTTGGGTGAATCCCTTGGTTTTTTTGGGAGAATCCTCAAATTTGGGTGAATTCCTTTGGGTTTTGGAGATTTCCTGAAATTTAGGATGAACTGGGGACCCCTCCAGTCTGGGTGAACCCCTTCGGTTCTGGAGACACCCAAATTTGGGTGAATACCTTGAGTTTTTGGGACCTTCAGCTTGGGTAAGTTGGGGTCACCTCAAATTTGGGTGAATCCTTTGGATTTTTTGGAGAATCCTCAAATTTGGGTGAATTCCTTTAGGTTTTGGGGACTCTTGAAATTGAGGGTGAATTGGGGACCCTCCAGTCTGGGTGAATCCCTTCGGTTCTGGAAACTCCACAAATTTGGACAAATCCCTTAAATTTCATGGAGTTTAGGGTACCTCTCAAATTTGAATGAATTTCTGAAGTTTGGGATCCCCAAATTTGGGTGAATCCCTTGGATATTTTGGGGAAATCCTCAAATTTGGGTGAATCCCTTCAGTTTTTGGGATCTCCAAGCTTGGGGCAATTGGGGAAATCTTCAAATTGGGGTGAATCCCTTGGGGTTTGGAATATCCAAAATTTCTTGGGTTTTTTGGGCACCACTGCAATTTGCATGAATTTTTAAAGTTTGGGATCCCCAAATTTGGGTGAATAAATTGGGTTTTTTTGGGAGAATCCTCAAATTTAGGTGAATCTGTTAGGTTTTTTGGGGGGAATCATCAAATTTGGGTGAATCCTTTGGGGTCTTTTGAGGAAGAAATCTTCAAATTTGGGTGAATACATTATTTTTTGGGGGAAATTCTCAAATTTGGGTGAATCCATTGTATTTTGGGGGGGAATCCTCAAATTTCGGTGAATCTGTTGGGTTTTTTGGTGAGGAATCCTCAAATTAGATGAATCTGTTATGTTTTGGGGGAGGAATCCTCTAATTTGGGTGAATCCGTTTGGTTTTTTTATGTTGGAATCTTCAAATTTGGGTGAATCTGTTGGGTTTTTGGGGGGAATCCTCAATTTTGGGTGAATCAGTTGGGTTTGGGGGGGAAAATTGTCAAATTTGGGCGGATCTGTTGGGGTTTTTGGGGGGGGAAATCCTCAAATTTTAGTGAATCCATTGGGGTTTATTGGAGGGAATTTTCACATTTGGGTGAATCCTTTGGGTTTTTTGGGGAGGAATCCTCAAATTTGGGTGAACCCATTGTTTTTTTGGAGGGAATCCTCAATTTTGGGTGAATCTGTTGGGTTTTTGGGGGGAATCATCAAATTTGGGTGAATCCATTGGGTTCTTGGGGGGAATCCTCAATTACTACTGAATGCATTGGGTTTTTTGGGGGGGAATCTTCACATTTGGGTGATTCCGTTGGGTTTTGGGGGGAGGAATCTTCAAATTTGGGTGAATCTGTTGAGTTTTTTGGGGGTGGAATCCTGAAATTTGGGTGAATCCATTGGATTCTTGGGGGGGGAGTCATCAAATTTGGGCAAAACCATTAGGTTCTTGGCGGGAATCCTCAATTTTGGGTCAATCCATTGGGTTTTGGGAGGGGAAATCCTCAAAGTTGTTGAATTCATTGTTTTTTTTGGGGAATCTTCAAATTAAGGTGAAACTGTGGAGTTTTTTGGGGGGAGGAATCCTCAAATTTGGGTGAATCCATTGGTTTTTTGGAGGGAATCCTCAATTTTGGGTGAATCTGTTGGGTTTTGGGGGGGAGGAATCTTCAAATTTGGGTGAAGCTTGTTTTTTTGGGGGTGGAATCCTGAAATTTGGGTGAATCCCTTGGATTCTTGGGGGCAATCCTCAAATTTGGGCGAAACCATTAGGTTCTTGGCGGGAATCCTCAATTTTGGGTCAATCCATTGGGTTTTGGGGGGGGAATCCTCAAATTTGTTGAATCCATTGGGGTTTTTTTGGGGGGAATCTTCAATTTTGGGAGAATCCTGTGGGGTTTTTTGGAGGGAATCCGCATTTGGGTGAATCCGTTGGGTTTTTCTGGGGAGGAATCCTCAAATTTGGGTGAATTGTTGGGTTCTTGGGGGGAATCCTCAAATTCTAGTGAATCCATTGGAGTTTTTTTTGGAGGGAATCTTCACATTTGGGTGAATCCACTGGGTTTTTGGAGGGAATCCTCATATTTGGGTGAATCGGTTGGGTTTTTTGGGGGAGGAATCCTTAAATGTGGGTGAATCTGTTGGGTTCTTTGCGGGGAATCCTCAATTTTGGGTCACTCCATTGGGTTCTTGGGGTGGGAATCCTCAAATTTGGGTGAATCTGTTGGGTTTTTTTGGGGGGGAATCCTCAAATTTTAGTGACTCCATTGGGGTTTTTTTTTGAGGGAATCTTCACATTTGGGTGAATCCATTGGGTTCTTCGGGGGAATCCTCAAATTTGGCTAAATCCTCAAATTCTTGGGGGAATCCTCAAATTTGGGTGAATCCTCAAATTTGGGTTGAATTCATTGGGTTCTTGCGGGGAATCCTCAAATTTGGGTGAATCCATTGGGTTTTTGGGGGGGGGGAAATCCTCAAATTTTAGTGAATCTGTTGGGTTCTTGGAGGAAATCCTCAAATTTGGGTGAATCCTTTGGGGTTTTTGGAGGGAATCCTCAAATTTGGGTGAATCTGTTGGGGTTTTGGTGAGGAATTGTCAAATTAGATGAATCTGTTATGTTTTGGGGGAGGAATCCTCTAATTTGGGTGAATCCGTTTGGTTTTTTTATGTTGGAATCTTCAAATTTGGGTGAATCTGTTGGGTTTTTTGGGGTGGGAATCCTCAAATTTGGGTGAATCCGTTGTTTTTTTTGGAGGGAATCTTCAATTTCTAGTGAATCATTTGGGTTTTTTTGGAGGGAATCTTCACATTTGGGTGAATCCACTGGGTTTTTGGAGGGAATCCTCAAATTTGGGTGAATCCATTGGGTTTTTTGGGGGAGGGAATCCTCAAATTTTAGTGAATCTGTTGGGGTTTTTTTGGGGAATCTTCAAATTTGAGTGAATCCATTGGGTTCTTGGAGGAAATCCTCAAATTTGGGTGAATCCTTTGGGGTTTTTGGAGGGAATCCTCAAATTTGGGTGAATCTGTTGTTTTTTTTGGAGGGAATCCTCAATTTCTAGTGAATCCATTGGGTTTTTTTGGAGGGAATCCTCAATTTCTAGTGAATCCATTGGTTTTTTTGGAGGGAATCCTCAATTTCTAGTGAATCCATTGGGTTTTTTTGGAGGGAATCTTCACATTTGGGTGAATCCACTGGGTTTTTGGAGGGAATCCTCAAATTTGGAGTGAATCCATTGGGTTCTTTGGGGTAATCCTCAAATTTGGGTGAATCCATTGGGTTCTTGGGGGGAGTGCTCAAATTTGGGTGAATCCCTTGGGTTTTGGTGTCTAATGGGGGGGCTTTTCCAGGCGTGGAAGCGGAGGGGGAGCAGGGTCCAGCGGAGCCCCCCCAGCTCCAGCCCCCGGCCGGGCCCAGCCCCAGCGAGGGGGGGGTGAACCCCGAGCTGCGGCGCCAGCTGGGCCGGATCCTGCAGACGGCCGGGAGGACCCAGGTGGAGAAGATGCTGAGGGAGCTCGTGCGGGAGCAGGGCCAGGGTGGGAGGCGCCGGAGCCGCAAGAAACCCCCCAAGGATGAAGGTGAATTTCAACACCCACCCCCCCAAAAAAAACCCCCAAGAACCTCCCCGAGACCCCATTGCTGTGGGACCCCCCCGGGGGAAATGGGGGTGGTTTGGGGCGCTGGGGGTTGGGTTTTGGGTGGAATGGGTTGGGTTGGAAGGGCCTTGGCCATGGGCTGGGACATCTCCGACGGGATCCGGGTGCTCAAAGGGCCCTCTGAGTGCTTCCAGGGCTTCTCCTGCTTCTTTGGGCAACTTCTCCACCCCCTCAGGGCCAAACATTTCCCCTCCTCGGATCTGGCCTGAATCTGCCCTTTTTCAGCCCAAAAAACAGCACAGCCCCTCTCAGGCAATTGGGGTGTGTCCCCCCCCCTCTAACCTCCGCCCCCTACAACCCCCCCCTCAGGTAACTGGGGTGTTCCCCCCCTCCAACTCCCACTCCCCCCCCTCAGGTAACTGGGGTGTCTCCCCCTCTAACTCCCACCCCCCCCCCAACACCCTCTCTCAGGAACTGGGGTGTCCCCATCTCAGGTAACTGGGGTATCCCCCCTCTAACCCCCCCACCCCCTCCTCTCAGGTAACTGGGATGTCCCCCCCTCTAACCCCCCTCCCCAATAACACCCCCCCCCGTCAGGTAACTGGGGTATCCCCTCTCTAACTCCCAACCCCCACCCTGCTCAGGTAACTGGGGTATCCCCCCCTCTAACCCCCCCCTCCCCAATACCCCCCCCCCCCCCGTCAGGTAACTGGGGTATCCCCTCCCTAACTCCCAACCCCCACCCCGTTCAGGTAACTGGGGTGTCCCCCCCTCTAACCCCCCCCTCCAATAAACCACACCCCCCCCGCTCAGGTAACTGGGGTATCCCCCCCTCTAACCCCCCCCTCCCCAATAACCCCCCCCCCCCCCCATCAGGTAACTGGGGTATCCCCTCTCTAACTCCCACTCCCACCAACACACAGCCCCTCAGGTAACTGGGGTGCCCCCCCTCTAACTCCCAACCCCCCCTTCCCTCAGGTAACTGGGGTGTTTCCCCCCCTAACCGCCCCCCCCCCCCAACACCCTCCCTCAGGTAACTGGGGTTTCCCCCCCCCAGAATCTGCCCTTTTTCAGCCCAAAACCCCATCCCTTACGTCCCAGCACCCCAGGCCCCGCCCGTCCCTGTCCCCATGAGGCTGGAAAGGGCACCACAAGGTCCACCTGGAGCCTCCTCCTCCTCTCCAGGCTGCCCATCCCCTGCCCTCAGGTCACCTCCATGGCCTCCTCTGGACCTGCTCCAGCAGCTCCACGTCCTTCCTGCCCTTGGGACACCTGGATGTGGGGCTCCAGGTGGGCTCCCAGCAGAGCATCCCCCTCCCATCACCCTCTGGCCGTGCTTCTTCCGCGGCAGCCTCGGCTTTCCGGGCGGCGACCGCGCCCGCGCTCCCACCCCGCGCCCACCTTTCCATCCACCAACTCCTTCACCTTCCCACCCCTCCAACCCTTCGGGATTGCCCCGGCCCAGGTGCAGGACCTTGGCCAACCCCACCAGGTTCACCCAGCCCCACCTCCCCAGGTCTCTCCTGATGTCACCCCCCCGGCCTTCTTGGGGACTTTGACCGCTGCGCTCAGCTTGGGGTCACCTCCAGTTGGCCGGGGCTGCCCTCGTGTCCCACCATCCGCGTGGTCAAGGAAGATATGGACCAGTTCTGGTCCCACTGTGGAGCCCTGAGGGTCCCCCACTTTGGTCCCAGCCACGGAGCTGCCCACCGCAACCCTCTGGGTGCCACCACCCCCCTGCCACCCCAAAATTCCAGATCCACCACCAAGTGCCACCCAATTCCCAACCACCACCTCCAAGTTGGGGAGGAGGAGGTTGGGTGGGCGCCGCGGTGAAGGTCTTCAAGAAGCCTGGATTGGTGACATTTCCAAAGCTGGGTGGGGGGGACTCAGAGTTCAATTTGGGGGCTCTGGGAGAAGCTCATGGTTTCTCACCGCGGTGCAGGCGCTGCGAGCGGCGCCGAGGAGGATCCGGCGCCGCGGGACGGCGAGGAGGCGGCGCTGGAAGATGCCGAGGGACCTGCGGAGGAGGCGCCCGACGCCGGGCAAGGGGACAATAAGGGTGACCCAACGTCGCGTGGCGGTTGCGCCGAATGCGCCGCGCGGAGCCGCTCGCAGAGCCCGGCCAAGGCGCGACGCTGCTCGGCGTGCGGGGTCCGGCGGCGGCGGCGGCGGCCGGAACGCGGCGGCGAGAAACCGCACCGCTGCGGCGACTGCGGGAAGGGCTTCAGCCGCGGCTCCAACTTGGCCCAGCACCGGCGAATCCACACCGGGGAGCGACCCCACCGCTGCGGCGACTGCGGCAAAGGCTTCATCCAACGCTCCGACCTGGAGCGACACCGCCGCGTCCACACGGGCGAACGGCCCTACCCGTGCGGCGACTGCGGCAAACGCTTCAGCGTCAGCTCCCACCTCGACCGGCACCGCCGCACCCACGCCGGGGGACCCGGGCCTCCCGGCCAACCCCGCGCCCGCCCTCGGCCGCCGCCACCGCCGGAAGGGGCTGCGGTTCCTCACCGCTGCCCGGAATGCGGGAAGAGCTTTGCCCAACGCTCGGCGTTGGCCAAGCACCGGAAGACGCACAGCGGGGAACGGCCGCACCGCTGCGGCGACTGCGGGAAGAGCTTCAGCCGCGGCTCCAACCTCACCCAGCACCGGCGAATCCACACGGGCGAGAGGCCCTTCGCGTGCGGCGACTGCGGCAAAGGCTTCATCCAACGCTCCGACCTGGAGCGGCACCAGCGCGTCCACACGGGCGAGCGGCCCTACACGTGCGCCGAGTGCGGCAAGAGCTTCAGCGTCAGCTCCCACCTCGACCGGCACCAGAAGATCCACGCGGCCGAGCGGGCGTCCTACCGGTGCCCCCAACACCTCGCCGGCTTCTTGGCCGCCCACCGGCATGGCCGCCTCTTCCAGTGCGCCCAGTGCGGGCGATGCTTCGGGCAAGGCGCCGCTTTGCTCAAGCACCAACGCTCCCACGGCGCCGGCACCGGCGCTGGGCAACCCCCCAAATGCCCGGATTGCGGGCAGGACCGCGGCGGCGCCGCGGGGTTACGGCCCCGCGCTCAACACTGCCTGGATTGCGGGAGGGAATCGGACACCGGCGGCGAAACGGTGATGGCGGCGGCGCCCGAAAAACCCTACAAGTGCGGGGAGTGCGGGAAGGGCTTCGGGCAACGCTCGGCGCTGGTGAAACACCGGCGAATCCACACGGGGGAGAAGCCCTACGCGTGCGGGGACTGCGGGAAGGGCTTCATCCAGAAGTCGGACCTCACCATCCACCGGCGGATGCACACGGGGGAGAAGCCGTACCGGTGCGGCGAGTGCGGGAAGTGCTTCAGCGTCTCGTCCAACCTCATCACCCACCAACGCACCCACCTGGGCGAGAAGCCCTACCAGTGCTCCGAGTGCGGCAAGAGCTTCATCCAGCGCTCCGAGCTCACCATCCACCAGCGCGTCCACACGGGCGAGAAGCCCTACAAGTGTCCCGAGTGCGGCAAGTGCTTCAGCCGCAGCTCCCACCTCAACCGCCACCAACGCACCCACGCCGGGGACAAGCCCAAAGCCACCGCCGCCGCCACCGCCGCCGCCTCCGCCGCCCCCCTGCCGCCCTCCGGCGCCTTCCCCGGCGCCGCCACCTTCTCGCCAGCGGCCGCCATCCCCTCGCTGCCCTCCTTCCCCGCCTCGCCCTCGGCCCTGCCCATCCCGGCCCTCTCCAGCCCGGCCCTGGACCTGCCCTGGGCCCTCTCCTTCCCCGCCCGCGCCTTCCCCCACCCCAGCTTCTCCTCGGCGCCCGCCACGGGGGCCCAGACCCCCTCGCTCATCAACTGAGGGGCCACGGCCTCCTCCTCCTTCTCCTCTTCCTCCTCCTCCTCTTCCCCCTCCTCCTCCTCCTCCTCTTCCCAACCTCCCCAGTCCCTCACCCGAGGCCCAACTAGGGTTGACCCCAAAGATCCATCACTGGGGGCTTCTTCTTGCCTAGAGCTGCTCAGTCTTGGTTGTTAATTAATGATCTCTGTAATTAGGAGATGAGGCAGCTCCTCCAACCTCGACTGCAGCCCCAGCTCTATCCTCTTCCCCATCTCCCCAGTTGCTCACCCAATGCCCAACTTGGGTTGACCCCAAAGATCCATCACTGGGGGTTTCTTCCTGCCTGGAGCTGCTCAGTCTTGGTGGTTAATTAATGATCTCTCTAATTAGGAGATGAGGCAGCTCCTCCAACCTCTTCCCAGTCTCCCCAGTCACTTGCCCAACGCCCAACTGGAGTTGACCCCAAAGACCCATCACTGGGGGCTTCTTCTTACCAGGAGCTGCTCAGTCTTGGTTGTTAATTAATGATCTCTGTAATTAGGAGATGAGGCAGCTCCTCCAACCTCTTCCCAGTCTCCCCAGTCCCTTGCCCAACACCCAACTGGAGTTGACCCCAAAGACCCATCACTGGGGGCTTCTTCTTACCAGGAGCTGCTCAGTCTTGGTTGTTAATTAATGATCTCTGTAATTAGGAGATGAGGCAGCTCCTCCAACCTCTTCCCAGTCTCCCCAGTCCCTTGCCCAACACCCAACTGGAGTTGACCCCAAAGACCCATCACTGGGGGCTTCTTCCTGCCAGGAGCTGCTCAGTCTTGGTTGTTAATTAATGATCTCTCTAATTAGGAGATGAGGCAGCTCCTCCAACCTCTTCCCAGTCTCCCCAGTCCCTTGCCCAACACCCAACTGGAGTTGACCCCAAAGACCCATCACTGGGGGCTTCTTCCTGCCAGGAGCTGCTCAGTCTTGGTTGTTAATTAATGATCTCTGTAATTAGGAGATGAGGCAGCTCCTCCAACCTCGACTGCAGCCCCAGCTCCAACCTCTTCCCAGTCTCCCCAGTCACTTGCCCAACGCCCAACTGGAGTTGACCCCAAAGACCCATCACTGGGGGCTTCTTCTTACCAGGAGCTGCTCAGTCTTGGTTGTTAATTAATGATCTCTCTAATTAGGAGATGAGGCAGCTCCTCCAGCCTCGACTGCAGCCCCAGCTCCAACCTCTTCCCAGTCTCCTCAGTCCCTTGCCGAACACCCAACTGGAGTTGACCCCAAAGACCCATCACTGGGGGCTTCTTCCTGCTTGGAGCTGCTGAGTCTTGGAGGTTAATTAATGATCTCTCTAATTAAGAGATAAGGCAGCTCCTCCAACCTCGACTGCAGTCCCAGCTCCATCCTCTTCCCAATCTCCCCAGTCCCTCCTCCAACACCCAACTGGTGTTGGCCTCAAAGACCTGGTGTTGGGGACTTTCTTCCTGCCCAGAGCTCTTTATCAATCACTAGTAATTAATAATCTCACTAATTGGAGAAGGGGGGGTGGAAATCAGGAGCTCCATCAAGCCCTGGCTGCATCCTCCTCGCAGCCCCTCACCCAACACCCAACCTGGGTTGACCTCAAAAGTGCCAACACTGGGGGTGCTGGTTCCTGGCTGGAGCCATTAAGCCTTGGTGCTTAATTAATGATTGATCTAATTAGGGGATGAGGAAGCCCCCTTTATGCTGTGGCTCCGCCCCTTTCCCCACCTCCCCCCCAACACCCAACCTGGGGTTGACCTCAAAAACCCATCATTAGGGGAGGGGGGGGAAACATCTTTCCTGCCCAGAGCAGCCTTGGTGGCTAATTAATAATTAATTAGGGGATCAGACACGCCCCCCCTTTACATTTTTAACCCCTTTACCCAAATTCCCATCTTTTCACAGTGGGATGATGGGTCCCCTTCCCCCCTCTGCTGTCCCCAGGGTGCATGGGATGGGGGGCAGCACCCACCGCCCTCCCCCCTCAGATTTTGGGGCAGAAACTCAATTTTTCACCTAATTAGGGTGATTTTTAACAATGTCTCCCCACCCCTTTCCTCCCCCCTCTGTGTTTTAAAGCACAACCCAAAATTTACCGGATTTTCCTCGCTCAGAACCGGTAAAAACTGAAGAAAAGGGTTTTTTTAGGGGGATTTCCTCCTTTTTCCACTCTTCAGGGCGGCTCAGTTGGGGGGGGGGGGAGGGGGGAGGATTGGTCCCATCAGGCTTTGATGGGCAAAAATTGTTCAATTTGGGTTTTTTTAACCAGTATTGTGTCTTGTTGGTGCGTTTTGGTTTCTCTCGGCAGCGATGACACTCCCAAAGTGCCATTTTTTGGGGCTAAAAGTGCCAGATTTGGGTCAGTGGTGCAGCAGGGGTGGGGGTGAGGGGGAATTTCATTATCCTGCTCGTGTTTCCCCCCCTTCCCCTCCCCAAATATGGGAGCAAAACCAGAAATCGAGCTGTTTTCAGCTTTTTTTTTAAATATAGAATTTCTTTTTGGGTTCGTTTTGGTACTTTTGTGACGTCACCAAAGGGGCTTTGAATAAACGGGAGCCGCGCGCATCCCGCGGCCAAATCCCACCCAAAAGGGCTCGGTTTCCGCCCAAAAATGGGGGGGGAGTTAATTCCCAGCATCCCAGAGACCTGAAATTGGGGGGGTGCAGCATTTCCATCCCTGCCCAGTGTGGAAATGGGGGCAGAAAACATGGGGAAAAAACATTATTCCCCAAAAATGTGGGGAAAAACAACATTCCCCCCCCCAAAGTGAGAAAAAAACCCTCTTTGCCCCCCCAAACCTGAGAAAAAAACCCTCTTTGCCCTCCCAAACGTGGGAAAAACCCCTCTTTGCCCCCTCAAACGTGGGAAAATACCCTCTTTGCCCCCTCAAACGTGGGAAAATACCCTCTTTGCCCCCTCAAACCTGGGAAAAAACCCTCTTTGCCCCCCCAAACGTGGGAAAATACCCTCTTTGCCCCCCCAAACGTGGGAAAAAACCCTCTTTGCCCCCCCAAACGTGGGAAAAAACCCTCTTTGCCCCCTCAAACGTGGGAAAATACCCTCTTTGCCCCCTCAAACGTGGGAAAATACCCTCTTTGCCCCCTCAAACCTGGGAAAAAAACCCTCTTTGCCCCCCCCAAACGTGGGAAAAACCCCACTTTGCCCCCTCAAACCTGGGAAAAAATCCTCTTTGCCCCCCCCAAACGTGGGAAATACCCCTCTTTGCCCCCTCAAACAAGAGGAAAACCCCCCCTTTGCCCCCCAAACGTGGGAAAAAAACCCTCTTTGCCCCCTCAAACGTGGGAAAAAAAACCTTTTTTCCCCAAAAACGTGGGAAAAAAACATTTTGCCCCAAAAACATGGGGAAAAAAAAACATTTTTCCCAAAAAATGTGGGGAAAAAAAACATTTTCCCCCAAAACACAGGAAAAAAACGATTTTCCCCCCACAAATGTGGAAAAACCCCATTTCCCCTCCTCCCAAAATGTGGGAAAACCCCCATTTTTCTCCCCCAAACATAGGAGAAAAAAATCCCTGTTCCCCCCCCCCCCCCCCCAGACGTGGGAAAAATCAAAAAATCCCATTTCCCACCCCAACAACTGTGGGAAAAATTCCCATTTGCCCCCAAACATGGGAAAAAAAATTCCCCATTTCCTTCCCCCAAGTGGGAAAAATCATTTCCCCCCCCCAAACGTGGAAAAAAAACCATTTCCGCCCCCCACCCCAAAACATGGGAAAAAAATTCCCTTTTCCACCCCCAAAACGTGGGAAAAAAATTCCCTTTTCCACCCCCAAAACGTGGGGAAAAAATTCCCTTCCCCCCCCCAAACGTGGGAAAAATCCCATTCCCCCTCCAAAAAGTGGGAAAAATCCCATTCCCCCCCCAAAAATGGGAAAAATCCCATTCCCCCCCCAAAAATGGGAAAAATCCCATTCCCCCCCCAAAAAGTGGGAAAAATCCCATTCCCCCCCCAAAAAGTGGGAAAAATCCATTTCCCCCCCAAAAAGTGGGAAAAATCCCATTCCCCCCCAAACAATGGGAAAAATCCCATTCCCCCCCCCAAACAATGGGAAAAATCCCATTCCCCCCCCCAAACAATGGGAAAAATCCCATTCCCCCCCCAAACAATGGGAAAAATCCATTCCCCCCCCCAAACAATGGGAAAAATCCCATTCCCCCCCCCAAACAATGGGAAAAATCCCAATTCCCCCCCCCCCCAAAGTGGGAAAAATCCCATTTCCCCCCCCCCAAAGTGGGAAAAATCCATTTCCCCCCCCCCAAAATGGGAAAAATCCCATTCCCCCCCCAAAATGGGAAAAATCCCATTCCCCCCCCCCCCAAAAATGGGAAAAATCCCATTTTCCCCCCCCAAAATGGGAAAAATCCCATTTCCCCCCCCAAAATGGGAAAAATCCCATTCCCCCCCCCAAAAATGGAAAAATCCCATTTCCCCCCCCCAAAAATGGGAAACCCCAGCAAAGGGGGGGGTTTGGGGGGCTTTCAGGGCCCCCCCAGGACCGTCCAAGGAGACCCAGAAACGATTTCTGTTAAATAACAGCAATTCTTGACCCCTTCAAGGTGACATTAAATAACCCCAAAAATCAAATAAATAAACTTAAATAACCGAGAAATAAATACAATAAATAAATAAAAGGGGGGCGGGGGGAGGGGCTGAGGGGCACCTGTGGGTGCCTGGGGCAGCCCCCCCAAGGTGAGGTAGGGACACCTGTGGGTGCCAGGGTACCCATTGGGTGCTGGGTGCCCCCTCCCCTGCCACTTGCCATGGGCACAGTTCGAGTCCAGCGTGGGTGGGCGCAGCCCTGAGGTCACGGTGAGGGGCTCCGTGGGAGGTGTCAGTCTTAGGTGTCACCCTGGAGAGCAGGGTGAGGGTCCAGGGTTGGCCCTTCAGTGGGGGGGTGGCACCACCAGGTGCACGGGTGACAGCAGCAAAGGGGGGCAGCAGGAAGCACCCGTGGGTGCTGCCGGGGTCCTCGGGGGTGGCCCCAGGGGTGTCACAGCCGTCCTGAGCGGCGCTGCCTGCCAAGGGTCACGTTGGGTGCCTCCGGCGTCACCACGGGGGTCTCTGGTGTCACACTGGGTGCCTCCAGCATCACCACGGGGGTCTCCCGTGTCACATTGGGTGCCTTTGGCGTCACCACGAGGGTCTCTGGTGTCACATTGGGTGCCTTTGGCGTCACCACGCCTTTGGCGTCACCACGAGGGTCTCTGGTGTCACAGTGGGTGCCTCCGGCGTCACCACGAGGGTCTCTGGTGTCACAGTGGGTGCCTTTGGCGTCACCACGAGGGTCTCTGGTGTCACATTGGGTGCCTCTGGTGTCACAGTGGGTGCCTCTGGTGTCACAGTGGGTGCCTCTGGTGTCACCACGAGGGTCTCTGGTGTCACATTGGGTGCCTTTGGCGTCACCACGAGGGTCTCTGGTGTCACCACGAGGGTCTCTGGTGTCACATTGGGTGCCTCCAGCATCACCACAGGGGTCTCTGGTGTCACAGTGGGTGCCTCCAGTGTCACAGTGGGTGCCTTTGGCATCACCACAGGGGTCTCTGGTGTCACAGTGGGTGCCTCCAGCGTCACATTGGGTGCCTCCAGTATCACCACGGGGGTCTCTGGTGTCACACTGGGTGCCTCCAGCATCACCACGGGGGTCTCTGGTGTCACGTTGGGTGCCCCCAGCGTCCCGTTGGGTGCCCCCTCCTCAGGTGTGCTGTACACCTGGGCGCTCACCACGGCCAGGAGCAGCACCAGGAGCCGTTTCGCCGCGCTCGGTTCCTCCGCGGGGAGCGGGCGCCGCACCTGGGTGGGGGGGGGGGGCAAGAAAACGGGGTTAAAACTGAACCTTTGGGGGTCACCCACCCTTTGAGGGGGGGTCAGGGAACCCAGCCCAGGGCAAACACCTTCCAGAAGGACCACTGGGATAAAATACCCCCCTTGCCCCCCCACCCCGGGGCAAGAAATCCCCCCCAGGGGCAAATAATTCCCATCTCTGGGGCAAAAAACTCCCTCAAAGCCCTCCCAGGGCAAATCCTTTGGCTTCACTTCCAGAAGGGAAGGTGGTAATTGCCCCCCCTCCTTGCCCCCCCCCTCGGGTAAATCCTGCCCCTGGGGATGGGAATTCCCCCCCCCGGGGCCCCAGGTTGGGGTGACTCAAGCTGGAGGGGGAGGGAAATGAGTCACCCCCCCCCTCCCTCCCACGCAGCTCCGGGAAATCGGCCTCATCCTGCCCCGGGGGGGGTGGGAAAAGGAGGGTGATGGGGGGGACCCAGGACTTTGGGGAAGGGGACCCAGGGAGTTTTTGGGGGGGGGGGCAGCATCCAAGGGGTTTTTTGGGGGGAACAAACATCCAGAAGGGTTTTTTTTTGGGGGGGGGGAGAGAACAAAAAACATCCAGGAAAGGGTTTTTGGTTTGGGGGGGGGAGGGGGAGAGAAATAAGCATCTAGGAGAGCTTTTTTCTGAAGGGGGGGGAAACAAATATCCAGGAGGGTTTTTTTTTTGGGGGGGGGGGAAGCAACTAGAAGGGGTTTTTTTTGGGGGGGAAGCATCCAGAAAGGGGACTTGGGGAGGGGGAGAAGCATACAGAAGGGGCTTTTTGGGGGGGAAGCATCCAGAAGGGGCTTTCGGGGGGGGGGGTGTGGGTGGGAAGCATACAGAAACGGGTTTTTTTTTGGGGGGGAAGCATCCAGAAACGGGTTTTTTTTGGGGGGGGGAAGCATCCAGAAATGGTTTTTTTTGGGGGGGGGGGGGAAGCATCCAGAAACAGGTTTTTTTTTGGGGGGGGGGGGGGAGGGGGGAAGCATCCAGAAATGGTGTTTTTTTTTGGGGGGGGGGGGAGGGGGGGAAGCATCCAGAAATGGTGTTTTTTTTGGGGGGGGGGGGGGAAAAGCATCCAGAAATGGTGTTGTTTTTTGGGGGGGGGAAAGCACCCAGAAACGGGTTTTTTTTTGGGGGGGGGGGAAAGCACCCAGAAATGGGGTTTTTT